>CAUYLG010063316.1:0-48171 GCA_963573385.1 Cacajao melanocephalus
CTTCCTGTCTCCATTGTTAAGCACAATTATTGGCATAAAAGAGGTTTTTAATACCCATTTTTAGAGTGCATTCTAGCCTGGGCAATAGAACAAGAATCCCGTTCTCTCTCCCTCTTTCTCTTCCTCTTTCTTTCTCTCTTACATATTTTTTCTTTCTTTCACTCTCACTTTCTTTCCTCTCTTTTTCTTTCTATTAAAAATAAATAAATAAATAAATAAATAAAAATAAAAAAATAAAAAGACTAAAGTAAAAAAAAAAAGTCTCACTAATTAACTAACATATCTCCTTTCCACTGTTCATTTCTTCCTTTGCCCTTTCCACGGATGGAAATATATTCAAAGGAAACAAACTTCTATTCACCGATAAAATTTTGAAGATAAATATCAGAGCTCAAAATGCTTTCTTTTTATTGAAGCTACTTTTTCAGCTTTAATTATAAATGTATATTGTTATCCCATCACTCCTTCTACAAAGACCTAGGTTAGATTTCAAGTTCAGAATACTTGCAGAATTCTTTAACATTGAAAAATACTTGTATAAGAATTTGTTTACTGCTTCAAATTTAACTTTACCTTCTTTGGTAGTATCAATGATTAGCTATGTGAAGGGCTATTAAGCACAGCAAGCTTGGTATAAATATTTCCTAAAGGGTAGAAACAGAAATACTAAAATGAATTATTGAAACCAAGAAGTACAAACAGAGGGCCTTTTCTTGCTGATCACCAGTGGGTAAAAGCATACTGACCTCAGTTCATAAAAAAAGTTTCTTGATACTGGCTTCAGAATTGTTTTAAATGTTAAATGAATAAAAATAAGAAAATAGATAATTTCATGCAAATACTCCTTTAATATTTCTGTAGAACGCTGAACTAAAAATCAAGATATAAAATCATCTAGAAGATATTTTTGACAAAGATAAACCTTTAGGGCCGGAATTCTCTAACAAAAAAAAGTGCACCAATTTCAATTTGCAAAAAGCCACTGAGGTGTGAAATGTGTCTTTCTCCCAGAAGCCTCTATTTCACTGGTGCAGCGCTCTCTCAGTATTATATAGCCTGCATCACCTCACGTAAAACAATAAAATGTGTGCGTGTTCTCTACTTTAAAATTACCCAGCCACGATACATTAATTGTGAAGCTTCAGTGACTTTATTTTCACTTTGAATATTTTCTTAAATTATCAGCTCAGGTGTTTTCATTTGGTGGTTTCTTATTAGTCATATACTTAACCATAAATCAATGGGAAATGCTACTTTAGAAGGGAAAATGGCATGAATATCTCACATACAGACTCAGCAGCCAGTTGACAGATGTGGTAATTTCATCAGTATTTACTGTATATTCTACTGCAACAGACAAAATAAATTTGTTTTCTCCATTCAGTATAATTTAGTTTTATAAGAATGTAGTCTTATGAAATATCAAAGAATACTTTATGGCTAAAGGTACAAGGAAAGTAAACTTTTCCTCACTCGGGTGTATTAACTCTCATGCAACAAGATAAAGAACAGTCAAGAGTTTATAATCAAGAAAAGACTGAAAGAGAGAAATATACAGATTCATAAATTGCCCCAGATTGTTGATGAGTAAGAAAAAAATCCTTACCTACTATGCCTTTCCATTATATAATAAAGTATGACGCAGTACAATGAAAACTGTATTGCAAATCAGAAAGCCTGGGACTGGAAAGTGCCTCTACCTTTGCTATTTAGAAGGCCTTGGGAAAGTCCTATCACTTCAATGGGATTAAATTTCATTATGTGCAAAATATTAATGTATCTATGTTTTAAATAAATTTTTGCTTTAAAGATACTATAAAGCTTAAATGATTATCTATCCCCACAATCTGACACAGCATAGGCTTTCTATAAGACATGTAAATATGAATATTACACCTTTAACCTTTCATGATTTTATTTCACTTCTTCCTCTTTATTTAACTAACTCACATCAATGCCTATGCTCTTAAGGTTAACAGCTAAGCACTGGAAACAAATTGGACACTACTTATGTTTGTGCCATCTCTGATTTTTTTTTCCTAAGAGGTCTCTAGTGAAATATAGTCACTTATTTCTGTCAATTAGCTTAGACCTTAAAAGTATGCTGTTTATTATTTATGTACACACTTTGGTAAACCTTGGAAATTATCTAGACTCACAAAATGACATTTCACAATGGAAGGCATAAATCTTTATTTAAGCAAAACAATACTAACTTAATAAATATTCTAATAGCAGCCTCCATGAAAGGATATTAGCCAAGATATTGAGGTGTAACAGATAATATTATCTGAGGAAGAAAAAGAGGAGATGAGGAAATAAAGCAAAGTCAGGAATGATGCATAAGGTTATGCCAGGAGATGAAGATATTTAACAGAGTATAAAATTAGTATTTACTTAATTATTGTAATGATCTTTATATGATGTGAAAGGAACACTGGAGTTAGAGCTAGAATACTAATTTGAGTTCAATACGTTCTACTGTCAGCATGTACACTTCGTCAATTATTTTACTATTTTACAACTTATTTATCATATATAAAATGGAAATAATTGTTATTTGAACCTCAGAATTGTTACACGATTTGAGATAATGTATATGAAAGCTTTGTAAAAATGGTTTACAAACAGTATATAATTATAAGTAATTATAATAGTGGTATCAGTGATGCTGAAAATTTTTCACAAGGAAAAGTATTTTGTCACTTACTAGTGCACTCACAAACAGAAGCACTATATAATGAAAGAAGAATAAACACAGTCTGAAAGACTCTTTCACTAATATTATTCTGGTCAAGTCTTGTAATTTCACTTGTTCATGTGTAAGTTAGAGATTATTATCATTATTCAATAAGGTTGTAAATTATAATTGAAATACCACTCCTTAATGGTCTAGCGGAGTACAAAGTATATACAGCATTCTCTTTCTATCCTCCCATTTTTACTGTTTGATTCTAAAACCAGTGCTAACCTCAAGCAAAATGATAAAGTGCTTTGCTTCAGTGATCCAAATCTTTCTCCATCCCAGATGAACGACCTATCCTGCAACCTCTAGATCTTGATCCTCTGATAATCACTCAGCCTTTCTGCGTTCAAGAGTCTATTTAGTCATCACTCCACATTTATGGAACACCTATTATGAGCCAAACAGAAATGCTTAAAATATCTCCTGCCCTTGATGTGCTCGCAATAAAATCATAGAAATACCTAAGTGTTCTAGCTAAAGAGGAGAGTCAAGCCAAAACTAGAAGATCTCTGGGGAATGACAGCAGAGTATAATACCACTCACACAAAATCAAACCTTTTCTATTCTACTTCTCTAGTACCCTGTTATAAACCAAATAACTTTCTAGCCTATTTTTTAAATGTCAATGTTTTAAGTATGTATTTGGTCATATTTTGACCAAATATATTCCCGCTATTAGAAAAATCTGTTTGGATTCCACTAAGTAAATGAGTAATACTGGTAGAGAAATTTAAAATCATATTTAAATATTTGTTTATGATAACGTAGTTCTTCTTAGTCATCAGAAAGAAGGAAAACAGTCTAGCAGGCAAAAAAACACTAACATTGATAATGTGCTTTAAGGACAGATTTTGGTAATTTAAATTTTGTAATAGTGTGATGAACTTACTGAAGTTAGAACACTCATTTCTTTTTTCTATAATTGGGTAAGAGATAAAAAGAATTTTGATATGAGTATTTAAAACAAATTTTAGTCATTGTCAACATTTTAGTAGCTCTGGTTTTTAATTTTGCTACCTATTTAAATGGCAAATTTCAGAAAACTTTTCCAGTAAGTGAGAGAAACAGAAAAGGGAACCTTTGAGTGTGAATTTCCCTAGGACTTATTACGCTAGAAAGGCTGCACACTAATGAGTAAAATGTGAGGAATTACAGGTGGATCTTAACTGACAGAATGATTTAAGAGAATACTAAACTGATTTAAAGCTTCATATACTGAATAATGGCAAAACACAGGAGCTGCAAATTTCAAGGAAACTAATCTAGGGTCATGTGAAGAAAATTTCAGCATAATGCGTCACATAAAGAGCTAATTTCTCATCTTCAATTAAAAGAAATGATTACCATAGAATTCACACTCTGGTATAGACTTAATGAAGGCCTATTATGTTAATTCCTTGTATTGCTGTACATTAGATTTTTATTTAGGTGATATAAAAAAATAAGGCCTCTAGAGAATATTGGCAAATTTCAGATCAAGCCTATTAAGGAAAGACTTAAATGCAATATTTTATACTACAAACTTTTAAAAATATTATCTGGATATGCGTGTATATAGATACCACCAGGAGAAAAATATATGTGAACCCATGTAGCTTAGCATACACATATAAATGCAAAAGTTAAAAACAGGATGCATTATTCAATACAATTACCTTCAAAATATATAGCTCAATTCCAAAAGAATTTTGAAATAAGAGTAATATATTTCCCACATAAATCGTTTCACATACTTTACTCATTCTTTTCCTGAATTTATTACTGATAGAGCATGTAAAATGAAAATATATATTATTCTCTCATTTTACTCCTTTATTACAAAAAAATTAAAGTATATGATTTTGTTTCAAATATAGTTTCGTATAACTGAAACTAAACATAGCAAGGAAAGACAGAATATAACAATATAACAGTGTTAAGATATGTAGCTTAATACAGATGCAGTTTTTAAAAATTACTCTTTTGGTATCTGTAACTGCAAGGATTCCTTTGTTTGCTTGCTTGCTTCTTTTATTTTCTCCTTTATTTCTTTGCTTTCTCTTTTCTATAATATGTTCTTTCCAAGATAAAAATATTGGTAGTAGGCATGACTTTTTAGTTACAATTGTTTCCAGAATTCGGGAATGATTCTATTTTTGTTTTATATATATATATATAAATATACATATATATATTTTTTGTTGCACTTTAGGTTCTGGGGTACATGTGCAGAACATGCAGGATTGTTGCATACGTACATACATGGCAATGTGGTTTGCTGCTTCCATCTCCTCATCATCTATACCTGGCATTTCTCCCCATATTGTCCCTCTCCAACCTCCCTACCCACCGCTGTCCCTCCCCAACTCCCTTCCACCAACAGACCCCAGTGTATGATGCTCCCCTCCCTGTGTCCATGAGTTCTCACTGTTCGACACCCACCTTGGGTATTACGCTCTTTCAGTTCCTCCAGCTTAAATGACTTCTTTTTTCTGTCTACTATTGAAACATCAGGGATTTGGTCAGGTCCTGCTGCTTGCTGAACAGAAAGCCACTCACTGAGACAACAAGTACTACCAGAAAGAGGGTTTTAATCATGTACTGCAGCCCAGGAGATGGGAGTTCAGTCTCAAATTCATCTCCCTGACTAAAATTAGGGCATTATATAGCAAAAATGTAACTACATGTAGAAAAACAAGAATTAGGAAGGGATAAGGAAGGGAATTTGGTCAACACAAAGTAGGTGGCCAGAAAGGCAATTGAAAAATTCACTGTAGTCACACAATCACTGAGTGCTTTAGTGCTACTACTATCTATGCAGAACAGCAATTACAGTATGAACCAGTGCAAGCATGTATACGAAACTTGGCTCCATGTTAAATCTGGCCTCATGCTTAACTGTATTAAAAGAGAATTACAAAACTGCCAGTGTACTTCTTTACAATGTTTCTTATTTTACCTTCTTCAAAACTAAGGCCCATAACTATGGGCAATGTTAATGAGTCAAATCTCTCCAATTTTCTATCGGGTTTTGAAAAATATTTTACTACCTAAGCCTTTTCAACTTTCTATTTTCTCTCTACGTGCATGAAGACAGACATACAGAGAAAAGGGCACAAATATTATGTATGACTTACACAAATCATCTATAACATGCTTGTACTTTCTCTTTTGTCCTAAATTTTCTTCTTTCTAAAAATAACCAGTCATTTTACCTTAGGACAAAATTTTTCCATAGTCTATAATTTAAATCAACCTCCAGGTAACTTCTACATTGGATAAAGTTATTTTTCTAAGTAAGACCATATCTTCTTTGGCACATGTTATATACAGAATCATATATTAACTAGAATTTTTATTTTTAGTAATATTAAATTTTAATGAAAACCTAAGCAGCAAAAAATTCTGAACAATCAGATATTAGCATTTGATCAATGAGCACATGCCACAATTTTAGAAACGTATTTGCCCAAATCATAATCCTTTCTCAATTGGAAATGACCCAGACATCCAATAAGCATTAAAAATAATTTTAACATTTTTAAGTTACACAAAGTTTACCAAAAATATCTGTTCCCATTGAAATGTACTGAATTCTTTCATTTTTAACAGTTTATCTAGATTACTTCTGAAAACTCAGATATTAGATATAGCTAGTCATTATGTAAAGTTATTTCCTTGTTAACTATTTTTATACCAGAGAGTATGAGGTACTCACCTAAGTAAGAACCTTTAGTTAAATGCACAGGTATTTTTTGCCAATTACTCAGAAGGGTCCGCTGTTTTTGTTGAACTAACAACATTAGTCTAATGAATCAAAAAAAACACAAAGATCATTTTCTTTTGACTGAGTGTATAGTTTTATAACCTTCTATGCCAAAACCCGACACCTCAAAATTTCCAGGAAAGACAAATATGAAACTCAAATAAAAATGTATTCCAACATTTCTGAAGACATTTCTATTTTCATCTTACTAATAAAAAGACAGCTTGGCTATTAAAGATTTACGTTGAGTCATATGAGCTTGAAAAATACTTTGTACTTATTTACTCAATTTATGAGTGCTTTTTTATTCATAAGCCAATTTGGTAGACAACATATAACATAAATATATAAACACATAAACACACCGAAGCATGTATAAACACACACACACACACACACACACACACACACACAAAAACACACACACACGATCCAATAGCTTTTTCTTTGGGACTCTGTGAGACACAGTCATAGTTCATAGACTAATACAAACTCGCCAGTTTATGAAGACGTTCGCATGGCTAAACCTTGCCCTGGTAAGTAATCCAGTGAAGGCTGTAAACCAAAATTTTGGGTAAAGCAGTTCCCATGGCATTTTGATTTTTGAAGGCCAAACCACTGCAGATGCCCATGAACAGTGGAGGGAACCACCACCACAGGAGTGCATCCCGCATCAACCAGGCCTGACCCTGTTTAGAACAGCAGCGTAAAGGCCTGGATACATGAAAATCCACCTGCTTTCCCATTCAACAGCAAAACGAGGCCCACAAAGAGGCCAGACTTCAGATTCCAAAGGATACCGAGGTCAACAATTCTACAAAGGAGTATCAGCATATCAAATCTTGATTTCCCATGACTCTAACACCACACACACACACAATCATCATAACACAACCCAACAGCTGCAGCAACAAACAAGACCAAGAGTGTACAAACTGAAACAGTTGGGTGCTTCATTTCTCCTTTGCTTGGACTCAACTAGCCTGAAAATTGCTTTGGATTCTCCCAAACTGAGAAGAACCAATTCCTCTGCCCGGCACCCCAAAAGACACTCACTTGCCCAGACATGCACACAACAATTAAAAACAAGTCCCCAAGTGTCCAAACTGAAACAGCCAGGGAGCTTCTATCTCTCAGTCAGCTGAGCCTGTGCAATCTACAAATGGAAATTTCTTCAAAAATTTTCCAAATGGAGAGGAACAGACCCTCCTGTCTGGGCCCACATGGGACACTGACCTATCTGGAGGCAGAAGTCGAATTTCAAAGGCTGTTCTTCCTAGGCAATTAGGAATGTGGTTGAGACCTGCAGCAGTGAAACCAGAGAGACTGAAACCCACCTCCTACCAAAAAAGGTCAGGCAAGTGCTTAAGGGGGCTTCTAAAACTCTCCTTGACATCACAGTGGAGCGACAATGAACGCATACCTGGTCAGGGAACCAAAGTCTGTTACCGAAACACCAAGAATTGGTTGCAGGTCCTACTGCTCACTACATACAAGTCAATCACTGATACAACGAATATCATCAGGGAAGAAGGCTTTAACCAGGTTGTTGCAGCCAAGGAGATGGGAGATCAATCTCAAATACATCTCCATGACTAAAATTAGGGGTTTACATACCAGAAATGGAATACAGGCAGGCAAACCGGAATTAAGGAGGGTAAAGAAGAGAAGCTGCTCAACAGACAACAAGTGGTTAGTTAGGCAATCATGACTGATGAGAGGTCTGATGTCTAATTTTCCAGATGCAGTTATCCAGAATTTTATTCACTTGATATTATCTGGGAGGACTGATGATTGGTTTCCTGAGAAAGAAACTCAGATAAGACAAAATAATTTTCTCAAGTTTCAAGACGAGAAGGATGAATTTCTATCTCTGTTCAAAAGAAACTATAAACGTCAGTTCTACGGGACAAGTAGGTCAGTTTTATTTCGTTTTCCCCACTTTCTTGCCAGCCCACTCCTGGCAATTACGAGAGGCAAGGAGAGCAGTTAAGCGGCCTCTTGCATACCTGCTTCTTCCAAATTTCTTCTCTTCTTTCAGCCTGACTCGCCTGACTCAGTTATACTTTATCTTGTACTGGAAGAGGAGGCACAGCTTTCTGTATTTTGGTATGATCTTGGCTCACTGCAACCTCCGCCTTCTGGGTTCAAGTGATTCTCCTGCCTCAGCTTCCAGAGTAGCTGGGGTTACAGGCATGCGCCACTACACCTGGCAAATTTTGTGTTTTTAGTAGAGATGAGGTTTCTCCATGTTGGTCAGACTGGTCTCAAACTCCCAGTCTCAAGTGATCCACCCACCTTGGCCTCCCAAAGTGTTGGGATTACAGGCATGAGCCACAGCATCCGGCCACTTCTTTTGTTTTTATATAGTCCTCAATCTTTTTTATTTCACACTTGATTTTTTTCATAACTTTATTCAACTATAATTGAAGTACACAAAACTGTACATATTCAAAGTGGACAACGTGACCAATTTTGACAGTTTTGCACCCATGAAACAGCCAAGTGGTGGTGCCTAAATAATCCAACAATCATATGGTCTTTTTATTTCATTGGTCAATGTAGAAATCATTTATTAAAAAAAAAAAAGAATCCATCACCAAATGTTCCAAATCTTTCAAACTATTAACTTTAGTTTTTGGTGGTGGTTGTTGCTGTGTGTTTGTTTGTTTTGTTTTGTTTTGTTTTGTTTTGTTTTGTTTTGGTTTGATAAAGCCTCACTCTATTGCCCAGGCTGGAGTACAGGGGCACAATCTCAGCTCACTACAACCTCCACCTCCCAGGTCTAAGCAATTCTCATTTCTCAACTTCCCCAGTCACTGGGATTACAGATGTGCACCACCACGCCTGAATAATTTTTGTATTTTTAGTAGAGATGAGGTTTCACTATGTTGGCTAGGCTGGTCTCCAACTTCTCACCTCAGGTGATCCACCTGCTGCAGCCTCCCAAAGTGCTGCGATTACAGGCATGAGTCACCGTAAGTGGCCCAAACTACTGACTTCCCCTTTTTTTAAATTTTTTATTATACTTTAAGTTCTGGGATACATATGCAGAACATGCTGGTTTATTACATAGGTAGACATGTGTCATGGTGGCTTGCTGCACCCATCGACCAGTCATCTTCATTAGGTATTTCTTCTAATGCTATCCCTGCCTTTACCCCCGCTACCCTCCAGACAGGCCCTGGTAAGTGAAGTTTCCCTCCCTGTGCCCATATGTTCTCATTATTCAACTTCAACATATGAGTGAGACCATGTGGTGTTTGGTTTTCTGTTCCTGTGTTAGTTTGCTGAGAATGATGGTTTCCAGCTCCTGCAAAGAACACGAACTCATCCTTTTTCATGGCTGCATAGTATTCCATGTTGTATATGTGCTACATTTTCTTTATCCAGTCTGACTGATGGGCATTTGGATTGGTTTCAAGTCTTTGCTATTATGAACAGTGCCACAATGAACATACATGTGCATGTGTCTTTATAATAGATTTATAATTCTTTGGGTATATACCCAATAATGGGATTGCTGGGTCAAATAGTATTTCTAGATCTAGATCATTGAGGAAATCACCACACTGTCTTCCACAATGGTTGAACTAATTTACACTCCTACCAACAGTGTAAAAACGTTCCTATTTCTCCACATCCTCTCTAGCATCTGTTGTTTCCTGACTTTTTAATAATCACTATTGTAACTGACATGAGGTAGTATCTCAATGTGGTTTTCACTGTGGTATTGATTTGCATTTCTCTAATGACCAATGATGTTTTTTTCATGTTTGTTGGCCACATGAATGTCTTCCTCTGCAAAGTGTCTGTTTACATCCTTAGCCCACTTTTTGATGGTTTTGTTTTTTTTTTCTTGTAAACTTGTTTAAGCTCCTTGTAGATTCTGGATATACCTTTCAATGATTCATTCCATCTAGACTGTGTGGAAAAAATAGAAATCAAGTAATAAATTATTAAATCACTTTTGTCTTATCCTTTGGACAAATAATGCTCAAAAATATTACTTGGGCAAATAATACATTATCTAAAGAAAACTGGGCAACTGAATTCACATGCTCTTGGTGTAATCACAGCATATCTGTCTGTTCATTTTCATGTTAAAGGGACATGCTTAAGAGAATAAATCTACTCAATATTATATGGTCAAAAGATAATTCTAGACAAATGGTTCAACAGCCTTCTTCTATTTACCATTATTTCACAACTAATTCCAATAAGGTTAAGTATAAGTTCTTCATGTTCAGGATTAGAATCCTTACTTTTTGCTTTTATTCTACTGAACTCATCATGCTTTCAGAAAATGAATTTTTTTCTAAAACAGTGCTATTGCTTATAATTATGAACTATCAGTACATTTGGTTGAAGAGACTGTGTACCACAAAGGATACTTCAGAAATGTATCATGATTTTTTATTTTAATGTCTAAGACTACAGCTATTATTTTTAAAGTATATAAACAATTTTTTAAGTTTTGTTATTTGATCTTAAAAACCTTTGTACAACAGAAAAAAATGTGTAAAGTCTAATTAGAATTAGTCAAAGAGTAATGTTAACTGTCTATCTGATTCATCTTCTTTCTGCTGAAGCTGCTATTTTGGAGATTGTAAATCAAAAGAGCTGAATGTAGCTTATGAGCACTAATTTCTGGTCACTAAATCCTTTAAAGTATCAGAAAGAGGAGTGAGGTCTCCACATAAAAACTGACACTACTTCCTGCAATTTCTTTTAAAAAACTAAAATGCCTATTTGTTTGCTAAATGAACGTTTTTCACATTCTTTTATCTTTATTGAACTAATTTTTTTTTAAGTTCTGGGGTACATGTGCAGATCATACAGGATTGTTGCGTAGGTACATACATGGCAAGGTGGTTTGCTGCCTCCATTCCCCCATCACCTATAGCTGGGATTTCTCCCCACGTTCCCTCTCCCCACCCTCCCCATCCCCCGCTGTCCCTCCCTTAGCCCCCTCAACTGACACCAGTGTGTGATGCTCCCCTCCCTGTGTCCACATTTTCTCATTGTTCAACACCCACCTATGAGTGAGAACATGTGGTGTTTGGTTTTCTGTTCTTGTGTCAGTTTGCTGAGAATAATGGTTTCCAGATTCATCCACGTTCCTACGAAGGACACGAACTCATTGCTTTTTATGGCTGCACAGTATTCCATGGTGTATATGTGCTACATTTTCTTTAACCAGTCTATTGTTGATGGACATTTGAGTTGGTTCCCAGTTTTTGCTATCGTCAACAGTGAAGCAGTGAACATACATGTGCACGTGTCTTTATAATAGAAAGATTTATAATCCTTTGAGTATATACTCAATAATGGGATTTGTGGATCAAATGGTATTTCTATTTCTAGGTCCTTGTGGAATCGCCACACTGTCTTCCACAATGAACTAATTTACACTCCCACCAACAGCGTAAAAGCATTCCTATTTCTCTTCCAGAATTTGTTGTCTCCTGATTTTTTAATGATTTCTAACTGGCATGAGATGGTATATCATTGTTGTTTTGATTTGCATTTCTCTAATGACCAGTGATGATGAGCATTTTTTCATGTCTTGTTGGCCTCATATATGTCTTCTTGTGAAAAGTGTCTGTTCATATCTGTCGCCCACTTTTGAATGGGTTTGTTTCTGTCTTATAAATCTGTTTTAGTTCTTTGTATACTCTGCATATTAGCTCTTTGTCAGATGCTAGATTGCAAAAATCTTTTCCCATTCTGTTGGTTGCCGGTTCACTCTAATGATTGTTTATTTTGCTGTACAGAAGCTCTGAAGTTATATTAGATTCCATTTGTCCCTTTTGGCTTCTGTTGCCATTGCTTTTATGTTTTAGTCATGAAGTCCTTGCCTATGCCTATGTCCTTGATGGTTTTGCCTAGGTTTTCTTCTAGGATTTTTATGGTGTTAGGCCTTATGCTTAGACTGGAAGAAATTGTTAAATTCCTGAATACATTCACCCTCCCAATACTAAACTAGGAAAAAGTTGAATCCCTGAATGGGCCAATAACAAGTTTTGAAATTTAACCAGTAATAAATAGCCTACTAACCAAAAAAAAAGCCCAGGACCAGACAGATTTACAGCTGAATTCTACCAGAGGAACAAAGAGGAACTGGTACCATTTCTTTAGAAACTGCTCCACACAACTGAAAAGGAGGCACTTCCTCGTAACTTATTTGATGAGGCCAGCATCACCCTGATACCAAAACCCGGCAGAAAGACAACAAGAAAAGGAAACTTCAGGCCAACATCCCTGGTGAACATCGATGTGAAAATCCTCAGTAAAATACTAGCAAACCAAATCCAGCAGCACATCAAAAAACTTATCCACCATAATCAAGACAGCTTTATCCATAGGATGCAACTAATTATTTCACGACTAATTCCAATAAGGTTAAGTATAAGCTCTTCATGTTCTTCATGGTTCTACTGAACCAGGATGCAAGTCTGGTTCAATATAAATGTAATTCATCACATAAACAGAACTAAAGACAAAAGCCAAATGATTATCTCCATCGACACAGCAAAGGCCTTTGATAAAATTTAACAGTACTTCATGTTAAAAACTCTTAATCAACTAGGTGTTGATGGAACTTACTTCAAAATAATAATAGCCATTCATAATAAACGCACAACCAGTATCACACAGAATCGACAAAAGCTGGAAACATTCCCCTTGAAAGCTGGCACAAGACAGACATGCCCTCTCTCACCACTCTTATTCAACATAGTATTGGAAGTTCTGGTTAAGGCAATCAGGCAAGAGAAGTAAAGAGCATTCAAATAGGAAGAGAGGAAGTTAAACTGTCTCTTTCAGCATACAACCTACTCCTATATCTAGAAAACCACATTGTCTCAGCCCCAAAGTTTCTCAAGCTGATAAGTAACTTCAGCAAGTCTCAGGATACAAAATCAATGTGCAAAAATCACAAGCATTCCTATACACCAACAATAGACAAGCAGTAAGCAGAGAGCCAAATTATGAATGAACTCCCATTCACAACTGCAACAAAGAGAATAAAATACCTAGGAGTACAACTTACAAGTGATGTGAAGAACCTCTTCAAGGAGAACTACAAACCACTGCTCAACAAATTCAGAAAGAACACAAACAAATGGAAAAAACATTCCATGCTCATGGATAGGAAGAATCAATAGCATGAAAACGGCCATATTGCCCAAATCAATATAGATTCAATGCTGTTCCAATTAAACTACCACTGACATTCTTCAGAGAATTAGAAAAAAATAATTTAGAATTCATATGGAACCATAAAATAGTCCCATACAGCCAAGACAATCCTAAGCAAAAAGGACAAATCTGGAGGCATTATGTGACCCACCTTCAAACTATACTACAAGGCTACAGTAACCAAAACATCATGGTACTGATACAAAAACAGACACGTAAACCAATGGAACAGAATAAAGATCTCAGAAATAAGACTGCACATCTATAACCATCTGATTTTAAACAAATCTGACAAGAACAAGCAATAGGAAAAAGATTCCCTTTTTAATAAATGGTTCTGGGAAAACTGGCTAGCCATATGAAGAAAATTGAAACTGGGGCCCTTCCTAACACCTTATACAAAAATTAATTGAAGAAGGATTAAACACTTAAATGTAAAACCCCAAACTATAAAAACTCTAGATGAAAAGCTAGGCAATACCATTCAGGACATAGGCATGGGCAAAACTTTCATAATGAAAACGTCAAAAGCAATTACAACAGAAGCAAAACTTGACAAGTGGCAACAGACTAAACTAAAGAGCTTCTGCACAGCAAAGGAAACTATCACCAGAGTAAACAACGTACAGAAAGGGAGAAAATTTTTGCAATCTATCCATCTGACAAAGGTCTAATATCGAGAATCTACAAGGAACTTAAACAATTTTACAAAAAAAAAAAAAAAAAAATTAAAACGGGGAAAAGGACATAAACAGATACCTCTCAAAAGAAGAAAATTATGTGGCCAACAAACATAAGAAAAAAACTTCAACATCACTGAGGATTAGAGAAATGCAAATCAAAATCAAAATGAGATACAATCTCAGGCCAGTCAGAATGGTGATTATTAAAAAGCCAAGAAATGTGTGGTGTTATATCTGAGGCCTCTATTCCGTTCCATTGGTCTATATATCTGTTTTGGTTCCAGTACCATGTGGTTTTGGTTACTGTAATCTTATAGTATAGTTTGAAGTCAGGTAGCATGATGCCTCCAGCTTTGTTCTTTTTGCTGAAGATTGTCTTGGCTATACGGGTTCTTCTTTGGTTCCACTTGAAATTTAAAGTAGTTTTTTTCTGATTCTGTAAAGAAAGTCAATAGTAGCCTGATGGGGATAGCACTGAATCTATAAATTACTTTGGGCAGTATGACCATTTTCACGATACTGATTCTTCCTATCCATAAGCATGGAATGTTTTTCCATTTGTTTGTGCCCTCTCTTATTTCCTTGAGCAGTGGTTTGTAGTTCTCCTTTAAGAGGTTCTTCATATCCCTTCTAAGTTGTATTCCTAGGCAGTTTATTCTCTTTGCAGCAATTGTGAATGGGAGTTTGCTGATGACTTGGCTCTCTGTTAGTGTGTTATCGGTGCATAGGAATGCTTGTGATTTCTGCACATTGATTTTGTATCCTGAGACTTTGTGAAGTTGTTTACCAGCTTAAGGAGACTTTGGGCTGAGACAGTGGGTTTTCTAAATATACAATCATGTCATCTGCAAACAGAGGCAATTTGACTTCCTCTGTTCCTATCTGAACACCCTTTATTTCTTTCTCTTGTCTCATTGTTCTAACCAGAACTTCCAATATTATGTTGAGTAAGAGTGGTGAGAGAAGCCATCTTTGTTTGTGCCAGTTTTCAAAGGTGAATGCTTCCAGCTTTTGCTCATTCAGTATGATACTGGCTGCGGGTTTGTCATAAATAGCTCTTATTATTTTGAGATACATTCCATCAACACCTAGTTTATTGAGAGTTTTTGGCATGAGTGGGGGTTGAATTTTGTTGAAATCCTTTTTGTGTCTATTGAGATAATCTTGTGGTTTTTGTCACTGGTTCTGTTTATGTGATGGGTTACATTTACTGATTTGTGTATGTTGAACCTGCCTTGTATCCCATGGATGACGCCAACTTGATCATGGTAGATAAGCTTTTGGATGTGATGATGGATTCTGTATGCCAGTATCTTATTGAGGATTTTTGCATTGATGTTCATCAGGGATACTGACCTGAAGTTTTCTTTTTTTATCGTGTCTCTGCCAGGTATTGGTATCAGAATGATGCTGGACTCATACAATGAGTTAAGGAAAAGTCCCTCTTTTTCTATTGTTTGGAATAGTTTCAGAAGGAAAGGTACTAGCTCCTCTTTGTACCTCTGGTAGAATTCGGCTGTGAATCCTTTGAGTCCTGGTCTTTTTTTAGTTGGTAGGCTGTTAATTACTGCCTCAATTTCAGAACTTGTTATTGGTCTATTCAGGGATTCTACTTCTTCCTGGTTTAGTCTTGGGAGCATGGATGTGTCCAGAAATTTACCCATTTCTTCTAGACTTTCTAGTTTATGTACATAGAGGTGTTTATAGCATTCTTTGATAGTAGTTTGTATTTCTGTGGCCTCAGTGGTGATATTCTCTTTATCATTTTTTATTGTGTCTATTTGATTCTTCTCACTTTCTTTCTTTATTGATCTGGCTAGTGGTCTATTTTGTTAATCTTCAAACCTGACAAAACAAGCAATGTGGAAAGGATTCCCTATTTACTAAATGGTGTTGGGAAAACTGGCCATCCATATGTAGAAAACTGAAACTGGACCCATTCCTTACAGCTTATACAAAAATTAACTCCAGATGGATTAAACACTTAAGCATAACACCTAAAACCACAAAAACCCTAGAAGAAAACCTAAGCAACCCACTAAGGACATACGCATGGGCAAAAACTTCATGACTAAAACACCAAAAGCAATGCAACAAAAGCCAAAATAGACAAATGAGATCTAACTAAACTAAAGAGCTTCGGCACAGCAAAAAAAATTATCATCAGAGTGAACAGGAACCTACAGAATAGGAAAAAAAATTTGTAATCCATCCATCTGACAAAGGGCTAATGTCCAGAATCTGCAAGGAACTTAAACAAATTTGCAAGAAAAAAAAAGTCCCATCAAAAAGTAGGCAAAGGATATGAACAGGCACTTCTCAAAAGAAGACATTTATGCAGCCAACAAACATATGAAGAAAAGCTCATCCTTACTGGTCATTAGAGAAATGCAAATCAAAACCACAATGAGATAGCATCTCACACCAGTTAGAATGGTGATCATTAAAAAGTCAGGAAACAACAGATGCTGGGGAAGATATGGAGAAACAGAAACACTTTTACACTGTTGGTGGTAGTGTAAATTAGTTCAATCACTGTGGAAGACAGTGTGGAGATTCCTCAAGGATCTAGAACCAGAAATACCATTTGACCTGCAATTCTATTACTGGATATACAGCCAAAGGATTATAAATCATTCTACTCCAAAGACACATGCACATGTATGTTTACTGCAGCACTATTCACAATAGCGAAGACACGGAACCAACCCAAATGCTCATCAATGATAGACTGGATAAAGAAAATGTGGCACATATATATACTGCGGAATACTATGCAGCCATGAAAGAGGATGAGTTAATGTCCTTTGCAGGGACATGAAGTTGAAAATCATCATACTTAGCAAACTAACACAGGAACAGAAAACAAAACACCACATGTTCTCACTCACAAGTGGGAGTTGAACAACCGGAACACATGGACACAGGGAGGGGGAACATCACACACTGGGGCCTGTCATGGGGTGGAGGACTAGGGGAGGAATAGAATTAGGAGAAATGCCTAATGTACATGACGGCTTGATGGCATCAGCAAACCACCATGGCATGTGTATAACTATGTAAAGAACCTGCATGCTCTGCACATGTATCCCAGAACTTAAAGTATAATTTAAAAAAAAAAAAAAAAGCCAAGAAACAACAGATGGTGGTGAAGCTGTGGAAAAATAGGAATCCTTTTACACTGTTGGTGGGGATGTAAATTAGTTCAATAATTGTGTAAGAAAGTGTAGAGATTCCTCAAAGACCTAGAACCAGAAATACTATTTTATCCAGCAATCCTATTAGTGGGTATATACTTAAAGGAATACAAATTATTCTATTATAAAGATACATGCACATGTATATTCATTGCAGCATGACTCACAATACTAAACACATGGAATCAACCCATATGCCCATCAATGATAGACTGGATAAAGAAAATGTGGCACATCTATACCATGGAATACTATGCAGCCATAAAAGGAATGAGTTCTTGTCCTTTGCAGGGACATGGATGCATCTGAAAGCCATTATCCTCAGCAAATTAACACAGGAACAGAAAACCAAATACCACATGTTCTCACTTATAATTGGGAGCTGAACAATGAGAACATGTGGCCATAGGAAGGGGAACAACACACACAGGGGCCTGTCAGCAGGTTGGGGCTGGGGCACGTAGAGCATCAGGAAAAATAATTAACGCATGCTAGGCTTAATACCGATGTGATGGGTTCATAGGTGTAGCACACCGCCCTGGCATATGTTTACCTATGTAACAAAGCTGTACATCCTGCACAGATATCCCGGAACTTAAAATTTTAAAAACACTTGACATATGAATTTAATTACCTTTGAAAAATGTCTTTCATGCAGATATCGGTCTTGAAGCCACCGTATGACAAACAAGAGGCCGTTGAAAGCAGCTTGCTCCAGATGAAAATGATGGCAAAAGGTACAGGGTTTGCACTGTCCAACCTCATTCAGTTTTACACACTGAATATGTGCAGTTCTTTGTATATTAATTATTCCTCAATAAAGCTATTTTATAAATAATAGAAAATGACAAAAAATTAAATAATTGTGGTAGTGATGATGATTGCCACCATTTAAGGCTTAAACTATTTCAAGCATTTTGCATTACTCTTATTTCATTTTTACCACAACCTAATGAATTAATCTTATTCCATCCATCTTATAAACAAGATAGATAAGGGTCCTAGAGTTTAAGTGACTCTCTTGGTTTGTATGCAGTTGAGCCAGAATTTAAATCCAGACTTACAAGATTCCTGATATTCATAGTCCTATTATTGGTCATGCTCTGCATCTTTTTTAAGGTTCCTTATGATCTACTTCATTAGTGTTCACAAGGAAAATAACGAAAATTCTTTAATATAGCATTAGCCTTGTAACACAAAAACAAAAGTAACTCTCCAAATTCATGTTTTTACTTAAGAGAATACTTTTTGGATAGCAATTTTTAGGGGTCGTCCTCTGCAGTTTCTAGTACTTACTTAAATGATACCTGCCAAACATTTTTTCCTGCCCGACATGCCATCTCACCTACCCAGACTCCATGAACTGCAGCCTTGGTGGACATGCCTTAGAGCATCGCATGCTTCACCTTAGGAGCACACAAGGCACCAAGTTTCACAACCGTTTCCTCCTGCGAACAGTGACATCAATGATACAGAAAATACTATTGGGAGCATTCAGTGACAGACAGTTGGTACATTTTATTTTTTGGAATTGAAGGTCTGTATCATGAGGGACTGAATAATTGTGAAGGGAACCATAAAATTCCTCGCTCCTTTCTATAGTGAGAATTTTGTTTTTCAGATAAACGATTAGGTTTACAAAAACTTTCATACTAGAAAGCACTCCTATTTCCTTTTCTTGTATACAAAACTTTAGTCCCTCCAAATGTTCACAAGGCAAATGAACTTTCCTCTTATTCATTTAGTAGACTAAGTTCAAATAAAGGAAAAAGCCTTATAAGAGAGACTGTAAAACAGATGACAGATGGCCACACACCCGTTTTACTCATGGTAAAGTAATAAAAGGCAAAGACTTTCTGAACCAGAATTTTTTAGTGCATGTTTTTCACATGGGTGATGAGAAAGTCAAGGGCATGCAAAGAGAGAAAAAGCAAGCTTAGCATTATATTACATCACTCTCCAGTGGGCTGAATTGAGGGACACACACACAAACACATCCCAAAAGAAATCAGATTGAGATCTATCAGGTGTCTCAGAGCCAAGGGCCATGTGTTAAGTTATCAGTCAGACAAACTTGTCAAAAGCAACTGTCCCAAAGAAACTGTAGCTGTGAGATCTCCGGTGAATACAATTTTGTGGAGAGAACGGGGAGAGAGAGAGAGAAAATATATATATCGATACCGTAGCCAGAGAAAACTAACCAATGCCAAATCGGTTCAAGTTAATGGAGACTACTCCTTGCCTCCTGTCTCTCCTCCTTTCCCTTATTTGAAAACCTGGAGAAGGCTCAATTACCCCAAAGCACAGAGATAGAGCAGTAAAAATCTCAGATGGGAAGATGGACAGGAATCTCCCATACTTATCATTTTCATGACAATTTTACAGTCTGCAACAGGACTGAGCTAGGGAGAGGAAAAATCTTCAAATGAAGTAAGAAGGGTTTTATTCTTATTCCTAATATATTGGAAGTTTTTAATAGAACTACAATTAACCAGGGAATTGTTGGTTATCTGTAAATGATCTTTCCCCTTCAAATCCCACCCCCCTCCCCATAAAGCCATTGGGTCTGCCAAAGTGCCAAAAAAAAAAAAGAAAAAAGAAAAAAATAGCCATCCAATGGCTAAAATGATCCAAAAGAAAATGAATGAAAGTATTTTATATCTATCTATCCCATGCCCTGCTCACTTACACTCTGAGTTCTTGAAATCCTTTTAGAGTGTTCTCAAAGTTCTTGATAGTCTACTTTTTTATAAATCCGCTGTCATGGAGCATTTAGGGAAACTTCTTGCAAGAGTGAGATGCTTATTTTAAACTGGGACTGTACCCTATTTTGCCTGTATCGTTGACATTTACTATTTTATATCTCACAGGTGCTAAGGATGCTACACAGAAGAGTAGCTAGCCAAACAGGTAATGAAAATCAACTACCTATATTACTAATCCCATTCTTCTAATTGGTGATCTGCAGAGCTTCTTATGTTACATTGAGGGAACTGCCAGAGAATAAAGAAAAACTTCTCCCCTGCCAAGAGAAAAGAGATTTTAAAAGAATCTGTGTTTTATGGGCCTGGTATAAGATTCATCATTTTACATGATGTTCGCACTAAATCCTTATCTGTGCACTGTAAAGCAGTATGCGTTCTAAGAATACAGAAACCACACTAAGACACGCATTTTCCTTGAAAATTATTGTCCATGTAGAGAATATTTGACCAAGTTAAGTCAGTTTATTAACATTTTTGAATAAAATCTAATGTTACAGGCAAGTTGAGAATACAATTTTGTCTAACATAGAGTCAATCAAGAAGCTTTAATGGTTTTTTCCTCTCTTCACCTAAAAGTCAATCATTAATGCTCACTTAAGGAGATCTGATCCAAAAATATTATCTAAGTACTTACTGGAACTAAAAGTAAATATGCGATTTTTTCTTAAGAATTTTTAATCAAAATTTACTTATAGTTATACAAGTTTTCTCAAGATTTTAGGATAGAACACAATTACATAATTTGAGAATTATCTGTCTACATAAGGGACAGTGATAGAGCAAAAAGTTAGTCTGGAACTCCAGGTACCCGAGGCCTTGTCCTAGGATTGTCACAAAGTAGTTCTGCAATTTTGAAAATCAGATAATGTTGCTATAACTCTTGTTTTATTGAACCTATTTTTATAAGAGGACTCATATCCTCTGGAAATAAAGAAACTAAACAGTTCTTTCACTCTCAAATTAGGATAGGCATATTCACTCTTGTCTACCTCATAAGCTCACAAGAAACAAACAAGAAAGTATGTATGAACAATTTATAAGAGTATAAAGCATAATAAAAATGCTAGTAAAGGCTAAATTCTTGATAACATACTGAATAAATTTTGCAAATACACTTTACATGAATTATGCTGGTAACTCTCACAAACCCAGATCAAGTGAGTACTCTTACAATTCCAAATTCACACGGAAGTACACTAAGGCCACATAAACAGTAAATAGTGGCCAAGTAATCAGTAACAGAAAGTTCATACATAGTTCCAGAAGAATATTGATAGAAAAAGTAGCATATTTAAAATTTGAAATTAGAACAGTAAAATATATAAAATGCATTATTCTTCAAGTTTAGATTTGTTCCCTTCAGTCAGCTCTGTTGCCTTGAAAATGACACTCAAATGATACAAATAAAAATAATTATTTGAATTATTAAGTGGGCGAGCCATTAAATTTACTATTTACAAATCTCTAATCTAAAACATAAAATTTCATGTATTTGCAAAGAGAATTAAGGATAAACTTGAGAATTAAGGATAGACGATGTTAAAATATGTGAAAAAGGGATAAATTCACTAGTTTCACAATTTTGAAGTTAATTAGAGTATAGACTGTGACTTGGAGGCTGCCAAAGGAAACCACGTGACATTAAGAACTGAAGACAAACCCAGCAAGACACACTTTGTTGTCGTCCATAGGTATTATCCTGATGCAGACAGATTTCTCTATAAATTGTTTTTGCTTTTCCAAAGCCACTATTAAGGTGGTCTTCCAGAATAAAAACATAATTGTGATGAAAAAAATTCTCTTAATACATAAAAGTTTTATAAGAATTATATAATTTATCTAATGGGTTAATGCTATACTTACTGAAACTTAACTTTAGTTTTTTACAAAATCTTCTAATGACTCTCCTATAGATCCATAAACTCATAAATCAGTCTTCCAGATAACCCTTCATATAAGATTTTGCAAACTGCTTGACTAAATTCCTTCACTTCTCTTCTTTACCATTTGCACTGACTACAAGCAAACTCAGCTTCAAAAGATTTTCACATTTTCAGAAAGAACAAAACGATTGTATTTCCCATCTTGATGAAGAGTTCACAAGCCTGCAAGAACTGAAGAGCTGAGAACAAAGCCCTGCTGTTTTGAAAATTGTGTAAGAACCCCAAGCACAGTGTGCCATCTGATCTTGTCTGCTGTAGTGAGTATTCTCCATAGCTCTGTACAATCCTTGAGTTCATTTTGTAACCCTTTCATTCACACTACTCTGTAACACTGATATTACTGCCTTATACTTGCATTCATTACCTCTAGGCATGACTGGAGGAATTTAGTACTCTCATTGAGTTGAACACAGGCTATTATAACCTTTCAGTAGAAACCCCAAGAGGCTCAGTTCGTACCAATGACACCAATAGGAAAATCATGCCCACGAGGATAATGAAATTGTCTATTTGCAAGTCAATATCTCAGATCTGAATAGATAAGCATAGTGATCCTATTGATCCTGACTCACTTAGATGACAAACAAAATGAACCAGAAGCACAGAAACTGGATTAACTTTTTATAAGAAAATGTCGAACGTGTTGCCTAAAAGTTCTAAGAATTTTGTTATTTTATATGGATTTCACTTCAACAGTGTTAGTAGTTTTAGGATCATAACAATGCTGTAACAGTGAGAGATGGAATATTATCACCTACTACGCATTTCAAAAGCCTCTACAAACATCTTTAGTTGCTAAAGCTTATTACCCAAGTTTTACTGGGTCTTATATCATTCTGAAGGAAAAGTAATATGTTTTATAAATACATTAAAATTTCATTTTTAGTAGTTTTCAGAATAAACAAACCTAAATTAACAAACCTCTTCAAATTAGCATGTAGATGTCTCTGTGCTACTGACACTGAAAATACGTGTGCAGCAAAAGCTGGGATCTAGAATATAATAAAGTCTCAAAATTAACTATGTTACTAATCCAAATGATGGGCCACAGAACCACTGTAAATATTATGAAGACTTATTTGGATATTTAATTAACACAACTTCTCCTTACATCTGAGTGTGGTTGGGGGTGAGGGGCAAGGTATGTTCATGCATGCAGCTGCACACATTGTTCAGAGACTACAAAGTTCCCCTTTAATTCCTAGCAGAGAAGGGAAGCTAGACATCTGTAAGCTGCAGGAGTAACGTGGCAGGACGGAGGACGGAGACGTCCTCAGCTGGCTGAGTGTACTGATTTAGATACTGGAAACTTTTTCTCATCTTCAGTCCTCTCATATCAAGCAACAATTTGTTGGTTAGAATAAAGTCAACATGAATTTGGGGAAAGTATGGGAAAGCATCCTAAAAGGATTCTTGTCACCCCTCACTTTACAATAAACCCAAGTTCTATGACAATTACCCTGAGAGAAATAAAAGACAACTGTGACAAATTTCCTGGGAAAAATTAAAGACATCCAATTGGAACCACAGAAATTACTTTCACAGCATAACCTGGCAACAGGTGTGTTTTACTAAGCCACTGTCGTTTGGGGTGGTTTCTTAGACAAAATAATTATGAAATATAAGTAGGGTGTGAGGGCAATAAAATGGAGGTAAGAAAAAAAAGAGATAAGGATGATTCCTAAGCTGAGCTTTTTGTATCAAAATGGAAAATTAAAAATCTTTTTTTATCTTTCTTTTCTCTTTGTTTTTGTCTCTTTCCCATTTTCTCTCCCTATTTGTCCACTTTCAGGCTGCTGATAAAGACATACCAATACCTGAGACTGGGTAATATATAAAAGAAAGAAGTTTAATCGGACTTACACTTCCACATGCTGGGGAAGCCTGACAATCATGACAGAAGGCAAGGAGGAGCAAATCACATCTTATGTGGATGGCAGCAGGCAAAAGAGTTTGTGCAGGGAGATTCCTCTTTTTGAAACCATCAGATTTCCTGAGACTCATTCATGATCACCAGAACAGTGCAGGAAAGACCTGCCCCAAAATTCAATCACCCCCACGGCATTCCTCCCACTACACGTGGGAACTGTGAGAGTCACAATTCAAGATGAGATTTGGGTGGGGACAGAGCAAAACCATATAACACTCTCTTGCTTTCCCTCCCTTTTTTTTAAGGTCATGAGTTTTTGTTAAGAAAAATAAACATATATTAATACTTCTGAAAAGCACAGTATAATTGATCTAATACATAGAATTAATACACACGTGTGATCTGGGTGACTGTGACAACCACAGTTTAGTGACCATCTACTAGGCTCTCATCATACAATAGCAGTAGGTGCAATTTTCATATCTAGAAATATTGAAAAATGTTTTCTAAAGCCTGGAGATGATAGTAATTTCTATGTGCACTTTCATATGTAAGAGATATAGACACTATCTTGTACTTCACAAAAGTTGTTTGTAAAATATTCACAATATTCTTTGTAAAAAAAAGCTATTATTTGGAGGTTTTTTAAATTACTGAACAATTGAAACTAAGCTATAATAGCACATTACAAAACTGAGCTTCAAGCACAGATTTCTGTATTCATTTCATAACAACAGTTGATAGTTCACTGAAATAAGATTTTCTCTCGAATACATTAACAATTCTATTTTTAAATGAAAAACAGTCACAGATACAGACATTCATTTTCTCTCTCCTCCATCTCATATTATTCAAGCTACTCATTGCATCTCTGACATCTCTTTCCTTGGACAAACAATATTTAATTCCTATTAATTCAGAATAAGTCCCTCTTTTCAGAATATTCACATTTCCTATTATATTAGTTCAGTTACACATAACGTAATTTGGTAACGTTGTGTTATACTTATTTTGTTTGTTTGCAGGGGTATTTTGCCACTTCATGTATGTTTTAAAAAAAACTCAGTGTACAGTAAATACAACCAAATGAAAACCAATAAGAGGAAAGTGTGTGTGTGTGTGTGTGTGTGTGTGTGTGTGTGACAATGAAGACTTACACGTGTCTCAAGTTTTTCAGAGCTTAGTAGAAATAGTAATATTCATCTGCAAGAATCTCTTAACACTATCTCCCATCAACCATATCAAACTTCCTCTGAAGCATTTTTGCTGTTGTTGCTACTGTGCTATTATTTCCTCACATAAAAAGCAATAGTTTTATTAAGACTCACATCCCCTATATTAAAGACAATTCCACATCTGTAAGTCTATACAGAAATGCACTGGTGTTTATAATACCAGCGGCTTTTAGATAATTATGCTTCTAACACAATTAAATTTATCAGCATAACAACCCATTCAGCAAAATTAAAAAGAGGCAGTATTTACATCAATGGTGCTTTGAAATGAACATTTTCCTTGAGGGTGCACTGCCACAGTCTCTAGTCTTTTCTCTTGATAGATTATAAATATTCTCAGAAGTAACTGTTTTGATGTTGCCTTAAAAACCAGGGGAATGGGAGGGGTGAGGAAACAACACTGAGGCTACATGCATTTTTCACATAAATTTTGCTATCGCATTTGACAGTTTAATTATATTGTTGTTATTTGCATTTCTCGTGTTACTTTATACTTTAGAGTCTTAGCTAATGGTTTTCCATAAAGTGATACTTCATAGTGTTTTTTGCTGAATGAAACCTTATCTTAGTTTCTTGTTATGATAGACAAATCCAATCAACAACAACCATATGTGAAGAACTTTTAAGTTTGTTTGTTACAGTCAACAATTTCTGAAAGCATCTATTCTTGGTTATATATAATACATGTCTGCAAATCAAAGAGCATTCCACAGCAAAAAGAATTCAGAGAAGGGACTATGACAATTTACTGGAGGAAAGAAAGTGAGACTGTCATATTTCCATACAATCTGGAAAAGCTTATATACAATTCCCCTTCTAAATTAATTACCTAAAGATTAAAAACACACCTGCTATGACTCATCCCTTCTCAAACTTTTCCACCCCATAATCTAAAGATACCTTTAAGGAAGCATAAATTACTTGAATATTGTTCTGTGCTCTTTAATAAATATTCATTGCTGTCAAACTCTAATGAATATGGCAACATATTATCTTTAGTCTTGTTAAAAGATGAGCAGAATCACCTCAATCATGTGGAACAAAATAGAAGAATCAGATTTGAACTGGCAAAATTGCATTAATTTTCCTCTACAATCAGTCATACTATTTTCATTTTCAACTATCTTTTTTATATATTTTTGTGAGAAAAATGGTTGAGAATGAGGCTTTCCATGTCCTTTATTCTGCCCAGAAATAAATTACTTGATTCTAAAATGCATTTAATATTACTTAGAGGACTTGTGAAAACACAGATTCCTGAACTCTACTTCCAGATTTTAAAATTGGGGGCTCTGGAGTGAGACCCAAGAAATCGTGCTTCTAACAGGTGTCCAGGTGATGATGCTGCTGCTGCTAATTTGAGACCACTGAATGTGAGCAAGTTTGGACTCTTCCTAAACAGAGCTTGCATAGTTCCCTAATCGTAGCTGACTCAATAGATAATAGTTTTCATTCATCTCTGTACTCTCTTCCTTTTATAATGAATCAAAAAACAAAACCTGAAAAAATACAAATTTTGTCCTAATAGTAACAGCTAAGGATGACTAGTCTATTTTTTTATGCTAGTCAGAAGATCAGAATAATTTGAGGAAGAGAGGAAGGACAGAAGGACAGAAGGACAGAAGAATGGAAGGAAAGAGGAAGGAAGGGAGGGAGGGAGAAAGGGACAGGAAGGGAGGGGAGGTGGGAGGGGAGGGAGAATGAAATTAAGAAATAAATTAGTTCCAAGGGCTTCAGAGAGAAAGACATCTTAAATAAAAATGATAAAATAAATGCCCTTTGTCTGAAAAGGGGACTTAGAGGACCTCAGAACCTGTCAATTCTAGTAATTTTACAAATTATATCTCTTGTTCTCAAAAAATTTTTCTTTCAATTCTCAGCTGCCAAGATAAGTGTCCAATTAGAATAATTTGTTGATGGGCTTTTTAGCCATTTCATTTGGGGGCCTCTAATTGAGTTCCTTACTCTGATTACAACAAAAAGTTTCTAGAGAACTTATTAAATATGAATGCTTTGACCAATTAACAATTATGAAGCTAATCAATTTTAAATAGGACATTTTTGTAAGTTTAAAACGTTTCACAGGACACTAACCTAATTATAATCTTGTTTCTTTATGGCAGAATAATTGAAACAAAGGCATTCTACCTACAGCAAATAATAGTCACTTGTAAATATTTCATAATTTCTTCTTAAAATACATTTTTATTTCAGACATTATTACAAATACGTAAAAGACTCCTACGGAATCCAGATGCTTTCTACTTGTGAGCTGACGCTTCTAAACCAGAATAACTTTTCAGACCACAGTCAGGAATGTTGTCTTATCCACCAGCTGGCTATTTATGTGCCCAGAATTTTCTAGATTCAGCATAATACAAAGAATGCAAGATGGCGTCTGGCACCTAAGAAGTGGACAGTCTAGACTGCAAGACGATGAGGTGTTGACATTAAGTCAGGACGAATAAATGAGTTTTCATGCCTTAGAAAATACAAGAGAGATTACTACGGGTTGTAAGAAAAATCTTGGCCTTAATTGGGAAGTATGACCCTCATGAACTTAACTGGCAGAGAATGAGGGGTGTCTTCTGTGGAACAGCTCCCAATAAGTTCAGAGGCTCAGCATAAAGGATGGCTAGCACAGGGAGCTAGTCTGCCTTACCATTAAAACAGTAAGGGTTATGCTTTTCCTAGTCTGGCACCTCATTGTAGATACAGAATGGTATAAATGTAGATTTTAAATCTGGTATTGTTTAGGTTACAAGCTATTGACGGTGAAAAAGAATCATTTCAGCACCAGGTAGAACTGCATGTATTTCGGAAGCATAGTTAGGTCTTAAATAAAATTCAGCGATTTCTTTGTTGTTAAAAATAAATAATAACTACTATTCTATACTTTCAAATGACCTCTATCTAGTTAAAATTAAATACGTTTGTGTCTCTATCTTGTTAATTTATCTGCTGCGTTCTTCTCAAAAGCCTGTGCATACAAAGTTTGCAGACCTGTGGTCTTCTTGAGTATGTTCATCTCTTGTCAGTGCTATTTTTGTTTTGGACAAGGTAACATCCATGTATTTCTGTTGTAAATATTAAAACAGAGCTGTAATATATAGGTAGCTAGTTCAAATTTTATTTTCAAAAACATTTCTTGTGGGTCATCAAAATATAAATATCTTTCTAGATCAATAGAAGTAAGTGTTTTCGAGGGGGCAGGTAAATGCACAAACTGTGACTCTTACTTTTGGTAACATTAAGGAAACAGCTGTGTTTCTCGGTTCCTGGCAGTTTCTGTAAAAACAAAGTCCACATAATCACTGGATACTTTTCATTAAAGTTTTCTTCAGATGTTGGCAAAGATAGTCCCTTGAAAGGAACAAATGTGCCTTATTTTATTATTTTATTTGATTTGTTATTTTGACAGAGTCTCTCTCTATCACCCAGGCTGGAGTGCAGTGGCATGATCTCAGCTCACTGCAGCCTACGCCTCCCCGGTTCCAGCAATTCTCCTGCTTCGGCCTCTCGAGTTGCTGGGATTACAAGCATGTGCCACCACACCTCGCTAACTTTTTTGTATTTTTAGTAGATACAAGGTTTCAATATGTTGGCCAGGCTGGTCTCAACCTCTTGATCTCAGGTGATTCGCACACCTAAAGCATATGTAGAAAGATGTGGCCTCAGGCAGGCCCAGCAACTGAACAGTTTTTAAAGAAGTAATACTTCTACTTTTTCTGCCAAATCCAAAGAAAGAGTGAAAAAGACCCAATACATAAAACTTTTGCACCAGAACTGATGGTGTTGAAATATCTGTTCTATATGATGTGCTATTTTCACTGTCTAGAAGAAAACATACAATAGCCTGGAAAAAACAAAATGGTCCTACATATTGGTGTTTCAAAACCAGAATCTATGCTTTAAATAAATAAGGCAATCTTTGTATCTCCAATCAACTCAACACAGACAAGAGACATTTTAGAAGTCAGAAATCTTCCAAATAAATGTATTTCCAGGAAATGGAAAAATTTTGCATACTTTCATTTTAACAATACAGAATCGGAAGTTAAGACAAAAATATTATTACTAAATGTTGCTGCAAATTTCAGTCACATAGTTCAATATTATGTCACTCTGTGGAATAAGAACGTAGTTAACAACAATTTTGTATGTTATATATACATTTTAAAAAGGTACCTGAAGTATGAGAACATTTCACTTTGGTTGATTAGCGCAATTTAAAGTAATGACAAAACTTGAAATTTAAAGGTAGGTATCTTTATTAATTTCCATTCTTTTTTTGTTTACTTGCTATGTAGCCATTTAGAAGTACTTCAGTTATGTGAGCTTAAATTTCTTCATCTTTATACAGCAATATCCTCTACCATGTTCTTTCAATCATCATTTGAGATAATACAAAACTAAATTTGCAAAGTGCAACACACTAGTATATTTTTAAAAATAATTTACCACATAATTGGAAGTAAATCACTCCTCAGCAAATGCAAAAGAACGGAAATCATAAAAAACATTCTCTCAGACCACAGTGCAATCAAATTAGATCTCAGGATTCAGAAACTAACTCAAACTAAATTGAAACTAAACAACTGGCTCCTGAATGTCGACTGGATAAACAATGAAATCAAGGCAGAAATAAAGATGTTCTTCAAAACCAACGAGAATGAGGACACAACGTACCAGAATCTCTGGGACACATTCAAAGCAGTGTCTAGAGGGAAATGTACAGCAACAAATGCCCACGGAAGAAGCAAGGAAAGATCTAAAATTGACACCCTATCATCAAAATTGAAAGAGCTAGAGGAGCAAGATTAAAAAAAAAAAAACTCAAAAGTGAGCAGAAGACAAGAAATAACTAAGATGAGAGCAGAAATGAAGGAGACAGACACACAAAAAAGCCTTCAAAAAATCAATAAATCCAGTAGCTGGGTTTTCTTTATAAAATCAACAATATAGACATACCACTAGCCAGATTAATAAAAAAGGAAAGAGAGAAGAATCAAATAGATGCAATAAAAAATCATAAAGGGGATATCACCACTGACCTCACGGAAATACAAATCACCATCAGAGATTACTACAAACAACTTTATGTACCAGGAGCTCTTCAAACGCATCTCAGAACAGTTCACAGCTATGAAAAAGAAAAAAGAAAAAGAGAGAAAAGAAGAAGAAGTAAAAAAAACAACTCTATCCACATAAACCAGGAAACCTGGAAGAAATGGATAAATCCCTGGACACTTACACCATCCCAAGACTAAACCAGGAAGAATCTGAAACCCTAAATAGACCAATAACAAGGGTTCAAGTTGAGGTACCAATTAATAGCGTACCAACCAAAAGATGTCCAGGTCCAGATGGGTTCACAGCCGAATTCTACCAGACGTACAAAGAGGAGCTGGTGCCATTGCTTCTGAAACTATTCCAAACAATACAAAAAGAAGGAATCCTCCCCAACTGATTTCATAAGACCAACATCATCCTGATACCAAAACCTTGCAGAGACTCAACAAGAAAAGAAAAATTGAGGCCAATCTCCATGATGAACATAGACGCAAAAATCTTCAATAAAATATTGGCAAACGAATTGCAACAAGCACATCAAAAAGCTTATCCATCATGATCAAATGGGCTTCATCCCAGGGATGCAAGGCTGGTTAAACATACGCAAGTCCATAAACGTAATCCACCAGATAAATAGAACCACGTCTGTTGGTGGGGGCAAGGGAGGGATAACATGGGGAAAAAAGCCAGATGTAGGTTATGGGGGGATGGAAGCAGCAAACCACATTGCCATGTGTGTAGCTATGCAACAATCCTCCATGATCTGCACAGGTACTCCACAACCTAAAGTGTAATAAAAAATAATTAAAGCAAAACAAAACAAAACAAAAAAACCATCATCAAATTTTAAATGATTTAGCATTTTTCTGAACTTCTGAGTGATGCCTATATAATATCAGACTGTTTAGTCATTTATATGGTTTGGTTCTATGTCTCCACCGAAATCTCATGTTAAATTGTATTCCCTAATGTTGGGAGAGAAACCTGGTAGGAAGTGACTGAATCATGGGGGTGGATTTCCTCCTGTCTGTTCTCATGATAAGTGAGTTCTCACAAGATCTGGTTATTTGAAAATGTGTAGCACTTCCTGCTTTACTCTCTTCCTCTCCTGCTGACCAAGTGAAGATGTGCTTGCTTCCCCTTTAACCTTCTGCCATGATTGTAAGTTGCCTGAGGCCACCCCAGAAGCAGCAGCCTGCAAAGAGCCATGAGGCAATTAAACCTCTTTTCTTTATAAATTACCCAATCTTAAGTATGTCTTTCTAGCAGCGTGAGAAGGGACTAATACAGTCAAAATGTTCCTAATTTCATTTACAGAAGATTAAATGCCAACCTAAATTATCAGAATCAATATTTGAGATATTTGGTACACATTTCTCAATATATGTTGAAGTTCTGTTAGAACGAAAGTTTGGTTTTCATAGGTTGTGTGTTCTCTGTATTTGTCTATTTGTTGAAAATTAAATTATTTTTTACTTGGTCACAAATGCAATCTGGTGTGTGTGCACACATGTCTGTGTGTGTATATAGTCATGCATCACTTAACAATGAAGATACAAGGTGAGAAATGTGTTATTAGGTGATTTCATTATTTTGAGCACAATTGAGGGTATTTACGCAAACCTATAAAGGATAACCTATTGCTCCTGGGCTATAAACCTGTACAACATGTTATTGTACTAACTACTGTAGACAACTGTAATAAAATGACAAATGTTTGTGTATCTAAACATAGAAAAGGTAACGTCTTGCCCTGTGACTTTATAAAGGCTACAATGTCACTAGGTAATAGGTGTTTTTCGGCTTCATTATAATCTTATGGGACCGCTATCACACATGTGGTTTGTGGTTGACTGAAACATCTTTATGCATGCATGACTGTACATGTAGTGAGTAGTGTTTACAGTATTATATTCCTGACTTCCTAACTGAGATAGCAGAAATATGTTAATCAATGTCACTTGTGTTTTTATGAGACAGCATATTAATTTAACATTACTATTTTACGAACAGATTGGAGTTCACATTTATGAAATTGTTGTTTATTTTACATGTATACAAGAGAAAGGCTTTAAGAAATTATTACTCTAATTCTTTGACCTCAATTATTCTGATAGTTCATGCACAGTATTCTTTACATCACTATCCTTTTTTATAGTATAACGAGCTCAAACTTTCTGTGTTCATACCTGCATTGATAAAGGAAATTTAATATGAGCAGACAAAAATACGAGTGGGATGTGTTGAAGGGATTAGTGATAAAGCTCACAGCGGGCAACACAAGCTTGAGGGTTTTCTAATTTATTTAAACCTTACATTATATTCCACTTACTCTCCTTGTTTTAAATGTGTTCACACTCACTGCACACAACTGATGCTCCAGTATTATATGCCATATTTATTGGATTACTTCTCATACCCTTACCATATCTAAGCCCTGTATACAATTTGATTAGGGCTGGAGTATGATAGGAAAGTTAAATGGTCAATTCAGTAGACAATTTTACCTATTTAGCCAAAGCCTTTTTTGGTATAGAGATGGCATGTTTTTCTCCTAAATAATTAACTCAAACACAATTGATTTAAGTCAGAAATATATTTGAAGCACACTATGGCATTCGGTCTGTTCAATTACAATTTGGATGAAACTTAGCAAGTTTAAATGGAGAAGCTAAACAAAAACAATTTCCCTATGTATTTGCCTTAAACTAGTATGCTATACTAGGACTGCAAGCTCATTTATTGCGATGATAATCAGTGTTTGTGATTTAGCTTTGTTCTTTGTCTAAAGCGAGTTTTATTCCCTAATAAAAAGGAGACACTGCTTGAAGACACTTGCTTGTCTGGATTTTCAGTTCCTCAAGCTTAAGTTCTTAAAAAACAAAAAGGGCAGGACTGCTATGAAAGAAGAGAGGACAACCCATAAGTTTCTTTCTATTGTTGCAGGGCAGTGGCTGAATCTTACGGGGATGAGAAGGAAAAGGCTGTGCAATGCTCTGTTACACTCTTGGTTCCAGGATTCTCAGAGTCCACAGACATTTTTCTGAACAGCTTGGCAGAGAAATATTAAAGTCGCAGAAATTCTAAGACACTCATGGTTGTGGACAACGGACATAATTGCAATAACTAGTTGACAATAACTGGAGGGAACTCCAGGTGTTTTGGTGTCACCTCTGTGTCTTGTGTATGCAAGCATGCACACACACACACACACAAACACACACACACACACAGATGTATATACATGTACATATGCATACACATATACCTCCCAGGCAATTCCAAAGATGATCCTCACAACAGCTTTTGAGGCTAATGTCACTGTTTCCTTTGTTCAGCAGTAAAGTCTGTTGCCAAACTTCAGCTTGCATTGAAATTACCTGGCGTGCTTGTAAAAACACAGAGTGGTGGGCTCAACTCCACAATATATGATTCAAGGGATCTGGAATAGTGCCTCTGCATTTTTAAAAACTTCCCAAGTGACGCTGATGTTTCAGGTAAGAGACCACACTTTGAGAACTACATGTATGAAGGATGCAAGAGGTTCAAGGATTTGAAGCAACATAATGACTTTTCCAAATTCACAAAGCTAAAATGAGACTTGAAACTGGTGTTCTGATTTTAAACCCATTGATTTGTTTTTTATTGTACTTTAGATTCTGGGGTACATGTGCAGATCACGTAAATTGTTGCATAGGTACATTCATGGCAAGGTGGTTTGCTGCCTCCATCCCCCCATCACCTATATCTAACATTTCTTCCCACGTTAAACCTCCCCATCCTCCCTCCCACTATCCCTCCCCTAGCCACTGCAATGGACCCCAGTGTGTGATGCTCCCCTCCCTGTGTCCATATTTTCTCATTGTTCAACACCCGCCTATGTGTGAGAACATGTGGTGTTTGATTTTCTGTTCTTGTGTCAGTTTGCTGAGAATGATGGTTTCCAGGTTCATCCATGTCCCTACAAAGGACACTAACTCATCGTTTTTTATGGCTGCGTAGTATTCCATGGTGTATATATGCCACATTTTCCTTGTCCAGTCTACCATCAATGGGCATTTGGGTTGGTTCCAGGTCTTTGCTATTGTAAACAGTGCCACTATGAACATATGTGTGCATGTGTCTTTATAACAGAATGATTTATAATTCTTTGGATATATACCCAGTAATGGGATTGCTGGGTCAAATGGAATTTCTATTTCTAGGTCCTTGAGGAATTGCCACATTGTCTTCCACAATGGTTGAACTAATTTACACTCCCACCAACAGTGTAAAAGTGTTCCTATTTCTCTACATCCTCTCCAGCATCTGTTGTCTCCTGATTTTTTAATGATCACCATTCTAACTGGTATGAGGTGGTATCTCAATGTGGTTTTGATTTGCATTTCTCTAATGACCAGTGATGAGCATTTTTTCATATGTTTGTTGGCTTCATATATGTCTTCTATTGAAAAGATTCTGTTCTTACCCTTCGCCCACTTTCGGATGGGTTTTTTTTTTTTTTTTTTTTTTTTTTTTGTAAATCTGTTTTAGTTCTTTGTAGATTCTGGATATTAGCCCTTTGTCAGATAGATAGATTGCAAAAATTTTTTCCCATTCTGTTGGTTTCCGGTTGACTCTAATGATTGTTTCTTTTGCTGTAGGAGTTTAATTACATCCCATTTGTCTATTTTGGCTTTTGTTGCCAGTGCTTTTGGTGTTTTAGTCATGAGGTCCTTGCCTATGCCTACGTCCTGAATGGTTTTGCCCAGGTTTCCTTCTAGGGTTTTTATGGTGTTAGGTTTATGTTTAAGACTCATGTTTAAGTCTTGAATCATTGAGTTTTATTCCATTAAACAAAAGTCACACCACAAATCAGTCTGAAATAAGCCCTTCTCTACCTTAGGCTTCTGCTCAGAGACAATGCCTTAACCTTCTTAGAAGTCCTTTTGTTCAATTGAGAAGATCTGTAAGTCACCCTGTTAGATATCTGAGGGTCTTTTGGCTGATTGAATAGTACTTTAAGGCATCACTCAAACCAGTTTTTAATGCACTCTGTAAAGTCCTTAAAGTAACCTCATAATTCTCAGTCTGGAGTCATTCTCACATTTGAGATTTTCTGTTTGGTAGCATCTTGCTTTCAGGTACCAAAATATATACTGGTGTGCTATTCTGCATAACAAATTTCCCCCAAGCCTGGCAGCTTAAAAATAACAAATGGTTCACAAGTGTTAGGAATCCAGAAGGCTCCGCTGGGTGGTTCTAGCTCAAGATTTCTCATCAAGCTGCAATCAAGAATATTTTAGTTGCACACAGGTGACATTTGACAATTTATCATGGTTCAATCAGCATTATATACCAGGTTTGGTATATAATATGATAAATATTCTCAGGTTTTCCAATGAAGGAGTTTATTGAATAAATCAAGTTCTAAATGACTTTTGGTATCTAAATGTAGACTGTGGAGCAGTGGATGCTTCCCAGAACAGACTGAATAAATGTGTTCTTTCTTTCACCCGATAGAAAGCCAACTTGCACTGCATAGGAAAAAAATAACAATAATTAAATAAATGTATTTTAGCTGTTAAGTCCATGTACAATAACTGACCATCAGTCTCCCTATATAAGTAAATAAAATTCCTGAACATATAAAAATAAGACAGAACAATGACTTCTCATTGGGAGCTGATGTTTCCTTTTACTTCATCGATTTCACTAATTATTCTATATTTTTTCCTTGGGCGTCCCACTGTAAACTTGGCATTCATTTGCCAGGGTCCCATATGAAGTGAAATAACTTTAGCAAACAAGAGGAGCATGAGAGGGAAACATGCATAAAAGGAAGGAATTCTAAATATTATTTCAAAAATGTCACCATGACAGTCTCTTATAAACTAGATTTTTTTTGCAGATGACAGTGGAAGAAATATCCCAAGATCTTAGAAAACCTCATTTGACTTTTGACATAGCTGTTCAGATTTTGGCCCTGTCCAGATTTAAGTTTCAGCACTCTGTATTAAAACTCAGTATTTAGGCCTCACATGGTGGCTCACACCTATAATCCCAGCACTTTGGGAGGCCAAGGCAGAAGGATGAGGTCAGCAGTTCGAGATTAGCTTGACCAACATGGTGAAACCCCATCTCTACTAAAAATATAAAAATTAGCTGGGTGTGGTGGTGGGCACCTGTAATCCCAACTACTCGGGAGGCTGAGGCAGGAGAATTGCTTGAACCTGGGAGGCAGAGGTTGCAGTGAGCCAAGATGACACCATTGCACTCCAGCCTGGGTGACAGAGTGAAGTCTATTTCCACTGCTAATAACTGAAGGGCCACCACCTGGCATTTCTCCTCCCAGGGAACTGGGAAGAGCAAGACAGAGGATATGGAAGAAAGGCCCCTCTGTGCCTCTGCAGGCAAGTCCAATAGGATGGCATGATGCATGGAAGATTTTAGTCAGGGAAGCCTGTATCTGCCAGGACAGTCAGCATTATCTACTGCAATCATAATAGGCCAGCAGTATTATGATTCCCTTTTTCTAGATAGAAAAACTGAGGCCAAATGAGATAAGCAATTTGACTGAGTTTACAGTGGAGAGGTGGCCATTCTGACTGTAAGATTCCTACTCTTTCTGCTATGTAATGATTGCCTAACAATGAGAAAACATGACATCATCTGAACACAGAGCACAGAAGCCAAAGGATCTCAGTGCATGCTCTGGGGGACACTTGAAGCACCAGATTCATGATTGTCATGAAGATCACTGCTTATAATTCCAGCAGTTTGGGAGGCTGAGGAGGGTGGATCACGAGGTCGAGAGATCGAGACCATCCTGGTCAACATGGTGAAACCCCGTCTCTACTAAAAATACAAAAATTAACTGGGCATGGTGGCACATGCCTGTAGTCCCAGCTACTCAGGAGGCTGAGGCAGGAGAATTGCTTGAACCCAGGAAGCGGAGGTTGCGGTGAGCTGAGATCGTGCCACTGCACTCCAGCCTGGGTAACAAGAGCAAAACTCCGTCTCAAAGAAAGAAAAAAAAAAGAGAGATCATTGCAAGAAACTTCCAGGATTCCAGGGACTGGGGTGGCCACTGTGGTGAGGACTTGGTCACTCTGATACCACCGTGACTTCCCACTGCTGCCCTATGATTGAATAAGCTCAACTTCCAACTCCTTATATTCCAGGTCGGATCCCCACAGCCCCGTCAGCACACTCGGTTCATGCACCTCTGAAATGAGCAACATAGCAAGACATAGCTAGTTGAGATTTCATCTGCAGTCATTCTTTGGTCGCATCGTACTTTTGGTTTCTCAAAGGTAGTAGCATGTCTGTTGTGCTTGGTAGCTCTCGAACTAACGCACACCTGACAAAAATCTCAGTGCCACTAGCAACTATAGGTAGTGTGAACCCAACATTGTCCCAAAATGAAGTATCCATGCAAACATGCTTGGAGGTACAAAACACTCTGTTTCCTATCGGCCATTCAGAGCATGTTTTCTGACCCAGAGTTCTCAATCCTAATTAGTACAGAGGGCCACCCCTGCGGCCAAGGTTCCTGCAGCCCAATGTTGAAGTAGCAGGAATCAGTGTGGGAATGAGGCTAAATAACAGTCCTGGCTTCCTTCCAGCATCACAGAGCTTAGATCAGCTACCAGCGCTCACTTTTTCTCCTCTAACATGGATCACGTCATTTAGTGACTTAATGCTTCCTTAGGCAAGACAGGTGTCCTTGGATGGGGGTGGGTGGACAATAAGGCAAATAGTGGAAACAAACAAAAATGCAGGGCTCAAAATAAGACCAAAATATCACGGGCTGGGCAACAATGTGATCATGGTCCAGCTGTGGGTTTCATACATTATTTAAGAAGAGTTTTTTGCCTGCAGACCATAAGGATCAGGGGCCTTGGGGCTGTGTTTACATGAGTAAGATAGTCGGTAAGGTCTCAGATCTAAATAGGTCCTGTGTCGGGTGTCCAACCCCAGCTTTCTCAGGAACTCTTAGGTGAAGACTTGAGCTTAGAGTCTTGACCTCTAGAGGGAAGAGTCAGCTTCCTTATGGACTCTTATTAACTTGATTGGGTATTCCAATAAATTAACACAAAGAGAAATGGAAGATAACACTAAGCAGTTAGGTATTAATTAAGCATGTATTACATGCAGAGTTCTGTATTGCACAAGAAGGTAAAGTGTAATAAAACACCAATAGGCAAGGTCAAGAACATTTTAGAACCTAGGGGTTTTACTTGATCTTTACTTGATCTTTATCTCAACACACATGTAATGTATACACACAAACAGCACTAAATGTTTCTTTTAAATGTAAGTCTGGGAGCAAAACTGTTGTAGTCTACTCCAATGCCCTTACGGCATGAACAACTAGAGTAACTTTTATGGGTCTCAGTTTTCTCCACTGCAAAATGAATAGGTTAATCTAGAAAATCTTTTACATTAAAAATGTCAACCTATTTATTTAGCAGATAGTGGATGCCTTCTCATGTAAGCCTTGCTCTAGGCACTAAGGGTAAACAGTTAACAAAATAGACACTTAGAATGGCACTTAGGGCCAGGTAAGGTGGGTCACGAGTGTAATCCCAGCATTTTGGGAGGCCAAAGCGTGTGGATTGCTTGAGGTCAGGAGTTCTAGACCAGTTTGGCAAATATGGTGAAACCTTGTCTCTACTAAAATACAACAATTAGTGTAGACTGGTGGTAGGCATCTGTAGTCTCAGCTACTAGGGAGGCTGAAGCAGGAGAATTGCTTGAATCCAGGAGGCAGAGGTTGCAGTGAGCCAAGATTGCTCCACTGCACTCCAGCCTGTGAGACAGAGTGGGACTCCATCCAAAAAAAAAAAAAAATGGCATTTAGAATCTAATGATATAATTTTAAAATATAATCAATCAGTCAATCCACAAGGAAGATATAATCTTAAAGGTATATGTATGAAGCAACAGTTTTCCCCCAAAATAAAACAAAAACTGATAGAACTGAAAACAGAAATACACAAACCTACAATATAATTGAAGACTTCAATAATCTCCCTTATAACAATAGAAGTAGTAGACAGAAAATCAGCAAGAATATAGAAAATCTGAACCGCATAATAAACAATTTATTTATTTTTCTTTTTGCCACCTGTGCTTTCAGTGTCCGATTTTAAAACAACATTGCCCAACTCAAGGTCACAAAGATTTACTCCTATGTTTTCTTCTAAGCGTTTCACAGTTTCAGCTCTCATGTTTAAGTGTATAATCCATTTTGATTTAATTTTTGTGTATGGTATAAGAAAGAAGGCCAACAGTATTATTTTCACACGTATTTATTCAGTTGTTCTGGCGTCATTTGTTGAAAAACCTTATCTTTCTCATTTGAATTTTCTTAGCACTGTTGCCAGAAAACAATTGAGCTTAAATGTAAGAGTTTATTTCTGGACTCAGTTCTGTTCCATTGACCTCTATGTCTCCCCTTTTGCCAGTACCACACTGTCTTGATTCTGTAGTTTTATAATAAGTCTTAAAATTAAGAAGTGTGAGTTCTCCAATTCTACTCTTCTTTTTTTTGAAGACTCTTTTGGCTGTTCTGAGTTCAACAAGGTTTTTTGTACAGATATATATGCTCATTCTAAACTGTATATGGAATGGCACAGACTCTAGAATAATTAAGACAATCTTGACAATGAATGGTGAAGTGGGAGGAATTATTCCACCCAATGCTGGGACCTATTATGTAGCTAAGGTATTAAAGACTCTGGGATATTTGCTGAGGGGAAGACTCATAGATAAACAGAACATGATAGCGATCTCAGAAAGAGACCCACACAAATAAACCCAGCTGTTTTTTGACAAAGATGAAAAAACAATCTAATAAAAGAAGGATAACCTTTTGAACAAATGGTGCTGGAACTGGACATCCAGAGGGGAAAAAAGAAAAAAGAAACCCTTGATCTAAATCTCAAAACTTATACAAAAATTAACTCAAAATGGATCACAGATTTAAACAAAAAATAAAACTATAAGACTTTTTAAAAAGAACATAAAAGTATATCTGTAGGATCCAGAGCTAATTAAAGACTTCTTAAGCTTGACACAAAAAGCAAGATCTGTAAAAGGAAAAAGTTAGTAAATTGTGCTACATAAACATTAAAAACATTTGCTCTGTGAATGACCTTGATAAGAGAATGAAAAAGAAAAACCACATATCATGCAAAGGACTAGTATCTGGGATATATATAAAGAATTCTGAAACTCAACAATTACAAAAACATTCTAATTAGAAAATAGGGAAAAGACATGAACAGACATTTCACAGAAATGAATATAAAGATGTCAGAGAAGCATATGAAAACATGCTCAACATCCTCAACCCTCGGAAAATACCACTTATTACCACAGTGGTATGTCACTGCACACCCGTCAGAGCCACTAAGACAAACAGGAGTGGCAATGGCAAGTCCTGATGAGGACGCCCAGAGACGGGATCACCCATGCATTGCTGTTTTAAATGTGAAATGTTATAGCCACTCTAGAAAAACAGTTTGGAAGTTTGTTATAAAGCATGCAACTTACATGTGATCCAGCAATTGCACTTTTGGGCATTCGTGTCTCCCCCAAAAATGAAAATGTAGGTTTACAGAAAAATCTATACACAAATGCCTATAGTAGCCTTATTCACAAAACCTATAAACTGGAAATAACCCAGGTGTCTATCCTTAAGAGGTGAGTATTTACGCAAACTGTGGTAGGTCCATGTGATGGGTTAGTACTCAGCAACTAAAAAAGGCAACTACTGATACATACAATAGTTTGGGTGAATTCTGAAGGAAGTCACGCCGAGTGAAAAAAAACGAATCCCAGAGGAATACATACTATATGTGATGTGACGATTCTATTTATACAGTGTACTTGACATGACAAGATAATACAAATGGAGAACGGACTCCTGGTTGCCAGGGACTATGTAAGAGATGAGGATAAAGGAACTTGGGTTTGTCTGTAAAAGGGCTCCGTGATGGATGTTTGCTGGGACGAAAACGTTCTGTGCCTTGACTGCATCCAGGTCAACTTCTTGGCTATAATATTGAACTATATGTTTGCAAGATGTTACCATTTAGAAAAATTGGGGTAAAAGGTACATGAGATCTCTAGGTATTATTTCTTACAACTCCATGTAAATTTACAATCATCTCAAAATGAAGGTTTACTGAAAAATACATGTCAACCAGACCAGTCTGCTCGTGACTGTTTTGAAATAACAGTCCACTCTCATGCACACTGCTCACATTCCTATCATGCTGCTGAGGATGATTCTTCTGAATTTGTTCCTGAGTTCCTTCTAGATAGAAACCATTAAACCTTTGTCACGTTTTGAAGGCATTTCCCAAACATATTTTTATAGCTCAATGCTACTGATTTGCTTTTTAATATTTGTCATTGTTTTTGTGAGGGAAATAGTTATTTCAGATTTTCTTTGAAGCATAATTGAGCTACAGTAAAATCTACCCATGGTAGTTGAGAGTTCTCCGCTTTTTGGTAAATGCATGCAGTGTGTAATCACCACAGTGCAGAGCAGTTCCGCCACCTCCAGACATTCCCTTGGGCCCCTGTCAGGCACCCGGCCCTCCCACAGTTCCTGAAGCCCCAGATGTGCCATCGTCCCCTGCAGCTGTGGCCCCTCCTGTCACCGGGGGGCATCCTGGAGTCTGGTTTCCATCACCCCACATCAGGCGTTTGAGATTCTTCCACATTCTGTATTAGCAGTTTGTCCTTTCTGCTGTTTTAAAGAAAGTCCATAGATAAATGTAGAACATTTCACAAGAAAAACAAGTGAGGGTTGTGATGAGAGACAGACTCTGGGGATCCTGTTGCAGGTGGGCCAGGATGGGGACGCTTCCCTGAAGAAACCATGCTGTCAGCTGAGCCCAGCACGAGCCTGTATTGTCCCCATGTGGCAGACCAATCCTTCCTGATGATCACACAGACAAGCCTGCATGGCACTGCAGTTACACAGAGTCTCGCTCCATCGCCAGGCACCAGGCTGGAGTGCAGTGGCGGGATCTCGGCTCACTACAACCTCCGCCTCTCGGGTTCAAGCAATTCTCCCGCCTTAGCCTCCCAAGCAGCTGGGACTACAGGCACGCGCCACCACGCCCAGCTAATTTTGCTGGAGGAAGTTCTATTCTCAGACTGAACAAGGCCAACCCGTGGAGGGAGGAAGCACCCCAACTGTTCCCATTTGGACATCCTTGGGGCTAGTTTGCTGTGGCAGTTGGCCTGTATTTTGGTGACTGTGTGTGTGTTTTCATGGCGTTGTGGGAAGGTGGGTTCCATTCCAGAGTGCAGTCTGTGTAGAGTCCTCAAGAGCTCTGGGCTGATGAAGCAAGAGAAGGTCTCCAGCCACACCACCCTGAACGCGCCTGGCCTCTTCTGATTCCTAACGGTCTTTGAGTTGAAGTGCTGTCTCACAATTGGATTCATTTTGTTGCTAAATGGGAAGGTGGGATGGAGTTGCTTGTATCCAGGTTTTATGCTGCTGTTTTTTTTTTTTCTTTTTTTCAATTCCCATTTATTTTTGACTCTTGGGGCAATGTCATCTTTTCAATATGAAAAAAGCAGTTCTAAGCAGGGTTGGGCCTGGTTACCGTGTGATGTTCTCCTGGGGTGCAGTTTGTCCCCAGTGTTCTTTAGAGTCTGGGGAGGTTTGGCCATTATAAATCAAACTGTCATGGAAACTGCTTTAGCCCAAATTTTGTTTCACAGTCTTCATTGGATTACCTACTGGAGCAAACAAAGTTTATCCATGTGAACATACACGTAAACAGCTGAGTTTGTACCGCTGTCTGGTGGCTAGTGTTCTGAGGTAAAACTGTTAGATCTTTGTCTGTTTTCACAGGCTACAAACTGGTTTATAAATGAAAGAGTGCACACAGACTAAGTAAATAAACACAACCACTACTGAAGTTCACGTAACTTAAGTAAATCTTTAATAAACAAGTGGGCTTTAAAATTATTGGTAAAATAAAAATAGAAATGTCTTCAAAATTGTCAACATACATTTTTTACGTGTGTTTTATATTTGTCTCTGCTACGTATTTTGAGATGTCAAGGTTTGGCACAAAAGTTTATAAAACTACAAACCCAACAAAATGATCTTTGTTTGTATGACTTCTTTAAATAAATAAGACTAATTTAATGTTGCTAGTTTAATGAAAACAGCTGAATAACCCGAGTTATTGGTGAAAATGTCCATGTATTTAGCTTTAAGGTCATTACTTAGGTGAGCGCCACATATTCACAAGCTGTAAAGGTAGTTGACAAGGAAATAACTTGAAATGATGACTAGCTGTATCTAATATCTCAGTTTTCAGAGGTAATCTAGATAAACTGTTAAAATTGAGTACATGCAAATGGGATAAATGCTTCTAGGTAAATTTTTTGTATAATTTAACATCTTGAAATTATTTTTGATGCTTATTAGATGTCCTGGTAAGTTCCAATTAAGAAAGGGTTATGGTATGGGAAAACATTTTTTTAAATGTGGAATGTTTTCATCTATAAAATGCTAATATCTGATAGTTCAGGATTTCTTGCTTCTGAGGTTTTCAACAAAATTTAAGGTTACTAAGAATAGGTATTATGATTAATATATAATTCTATATATAAAATATGCCAAAGAAGATATGTTCTTATTGAAAAGAATAAGAATGTCTAATTAAACACTTATCTAAAGGTTAATTCAAATTATAGACTTAGAAAGATTATTTATAAAACCAGGTAGAAAGAAAAGAGTAAGTGGGGGAGAGAGATCTGAGGAAAGCTATAGATATAAAGATGCATTTTTTTTGGCCAGGCACAGTGGCTCACACCTGTAATCCCAGCACTTTGGGAGGCTGAGGCAGGCGGATCACAAGGTCAGGAGTTTGAGACCAGCCTGGCCAATATGGTGAAACCCTGTCCCTACTAAAAATAGAAAAATTAGCTGGTCATGGTGGTACACGCCTGTGGTCCCAGCTACTCAGGAGGCTAAGGCAGAAGAATCACTTGAACCAGGGAGTCAGAAATTGCAGTGAGCCAAGATTGTGCTACTGTACTCCACTCTGGGTGACAGAGCGAGGCTCCATCTCAAAAAAAAGGGACAAAACACAAAGCCCAAGCATGTCACACATTGTTTATATAAGTCATATGTAGTTATTTTCTGTTTCTCTGTATGTGTAACTTGATGTACATACAGAGAAAATCAAGAGTTCAAAACATTTACATTAAATATTCTTTAAAACCAAATAGAAAATTGGATAAATTTAGCCAATTGACATTGTCCATATGTGACACGGTCTCACATGTGCTCATTTTAGGCTCTGGGTAACATTAGCCTCCAATGTAAACTGAGTGAAAAAAAGGTGCGTCATTTTCCTATTTTTTTTTTTAAATTTTCATTTACTTGCTGTTTGATCTTCTTTGGTTTTTACTTATGTATGCACATATGAGTAAACTGAATTTTTAAAGCTTCTGATGGGAAGGTTTTTATTTGGTTCCACGGATAGTCATTTTGTTTCAATGCATTTCCAACAATTCATCATTTGCTCTACTTATCTAAAAATCCTAAGTTGTCTTCATCAAGACTCCTAAAGTTGATAGAGCACACAAGACACTTAAAATTTGACTGGTATGGTTACAAATCAGAGATGATCCGGAGAGCTGTAAGAGCTTTAATATTTCTGGCCAAAAATAAAACACTGACTTTTATGAGTTCTGAACAGAAATAGCACCTACTTTATCTACTATTTGGAAAAGTAGGTGAGAGTAGACACCTTTCAATGGTTTTCATTTTCAAGATAATTCAAGTCAATCAATAGTTTGAACTGGGTTTAGATATTTTCCTTCAGCTAACGAGGAAAAATTGTAATGTGGTGTAAGTTTTAATGTTCAGAAAAGTTTGGTCTTGTGCTTAAGGAAATTATATTGACTGGGATTTCTCTCAAACTAGTTTAGTTGTTTTAATTGTTATTAAAATTAAGTGACATTCACTTGGATTAGGTAGCCATTTAAAAATGCTAAACTTTCTAATGATTTTTTATCCCAAGCCTTTTATCCCTGTTGGGCCTTCATGTGTGTGCTTAAAAACAAAATATGTATGAAGATTGCACTGATTTGAAGATTTTTAGTGGTGAAAGTTACCTAATTGTCAGTATTATATCTAAAAACCAATTTTGTAACTGTGTGATGATGCTCTCCTAAAATAGCTGAAAATAAATTATTGTGTGCTTGTTTCTACTGTGTCCTTGTTTTGTGAATACTATTTAAGTGAAGGAGATTATTTATTTTTATACTGAATTTCCAAAACTGGTATTTTTATATATCATTTTTTAAATGATAGAGAGAAAAATTAATTGTCTTATTTAGATAAGTTTGCCATAGGACCCACCACATTTTTTATGCTTTTGATCATAGCCTGCCACTAAAATGCTATCATTTAGATATATGCGTGGAGCAACCTAGACGTTTTAATTTTTAAGAACATTTTTGTTCATTTTTATATATTAGGTATATATAAAAAATATATATATATTTTGTTCATTTTTATATATATATATTTTTATATATTAGGTATATATAAAAATATACATATTTTTTGTTCATTTATATATATATATTTTGTTCATTTTTATATATTAGGTATATATTTTGTTCATTTTTATATATTAGGTATATATATTTAGGGGGTAATGACATATCTGATATAGGCATGCAATGCATCATAATCACATCATGGAAAATAAGATAACGACCCTGTCAAGCGTTTATGCTTTATGTTACAAACCACTTAATTATGCTCTTTTAGCTATTTTTAAATGTAAGTTACTTTGCCTATAGTCACCCTGTTGTGCTATCAAATACTAGGTATTATCGATTCTTTCAAACTAGTTTTTGTACCCATGAACAATCCTCGCCTTTCCAATGCTCTGTGTTACCCTTCCCAGCCTCTGGTACTCTCCATCTCCATGTGTTCAGTTCTTTTGATTTTTGCATCCTACACGTAGCTAAGAACATGATTTGTCTTTCCATGCCTGGCTTATTTCAATTAACACATTGACCCCCAGTCCCATACATGTTGTTGCAAATGACAGAATCTCATTCTTTTTCGTGGCTGAATGGCACTGCATGGTGTATATGCAGCACATTATCTTTATTCATTCGCATTTTGATGGATACTTAGATTGCTTCCAAACCTTGGCTGCTATGAATAGTGCTTCGGCAAACTAGGGAGTGCAGATATCTCTTCAACATACTGATTTCCCTTCTTCTGGGTATATACCTAGCAGTGAGATTGCTGGGTCATAGGTAACCTACCCACTTGAATACAGTGGTTTGAGGTCCTGCAGGCGGTAACTACTCAACACCCCATCACGGTGTTTTTATTTGTGACAGATTAGAGAGAATGAAAGAATTTTCTCCAGTATTTGTAAACTGAACCAACATTTTAAAATGTTCTTTATGTCTTTAAACAGTTTAATAAACATTGGCTTCTGTTCTTAGCATACGTGTATATACTATACTTGCTATACTGAAGAAATGTATTTTATAGCAAAATACTCTATCTGCATATTGTGGATAAATAAAATGCTTATAATTTCATTCTATATTGCTTTTAAAGACTTTTGGTGATCACTTTGGTTAAATAAGTAACTATTACTTTACAATAACTTGTGATTCTGTTTTGATCAACATTTTTTAGCCTTTTAACATCCTTCATAAATGTCCTATTATCTAATCCTTGCGCTGTTAAGTCTCAGGGCTGTGACTTCTTTGTCTGAAAAAGGCATCCATTTCTGCTAAATCTTGAACACTGATATCACTCAAAGCCTCTTCTTCAGACCCTGGAGAAGGTGACAATCAAAATGAACTGCTTTTCTGAGACACAGAGCCAAAAATTAGAACTATGCAATCCCTCTAGGTCAAGGGACTACTGCACAAAAAAAATGGATAAGTGAGATTTTAAGGGCTAATTTGAAGAGAGAAAATTAGTTCAGATCTTCTAAATCAAGGATGGGCACACGGATGCCTGAAAAGCTGACAAACTGGGGAACTTGCCTCTGTAAATTCCTGAACTCAGATGTGTTTAACAAAATGCTTAAATTTGTGTTATCTATGTGTTGTACTGAACCAAGCATAGAAAGTTAACACCAAGACAAAAGTAGGCCAAATTGCAGGGTCTTTATTGCCGGTGACCACGGAGGACTCACGTCTCTCCAACCTGTGGCCCCGGAGGGAGGGTGTCAATGCCTTTTATACCTTTCTCTCCGGTAAGGGTATGTGGCGGGGGGTGGGTGTGAAGGGATTCAGACATTTAGGGGGTCCCGTAAATCATCTCCCGGGCAGAGAGGGGAGTGCGAGTCTCCGGACATTCCCAGGGCCAGAGGCCACATTGTGGATATATTGTCACTTTGATTGTTATCTAAGTGATTTACAGAAGTCAAGATAAGCCTTAGTCTGCACATCATCTGGGTTGTAGTGGGAGTCACAGATCTTGGTTATTTATTACAGGGCGCAGGGGCCATGATGGACTCAGTTTGGGCTGTTTATTCTAGTCACTACCGGTACACAAAGGCAAGCAATTTTACTTACAGACACCAAGGCTAGCCGTCATTGTGAGGAGAATGGGGCAGCCATTACAACTTATTTAAAACACAACTTTGTTTTTTGTAAAATAGTGTTGTTCAGGCTCTAACTCTAGGCCAGCT
>CAUYLG010063317.1:0-39800 GCA_963573385.1 Cacajao melanocephalus
TAATACCATCTTGCAATTAGGATTTGTTTTATAAATGCCAGGGTAAATGGACTGAAATACCACAAATATAGGCCCTCATGGCTTTTTATCAGAACCAATCTTTTTTTTTTTTTTTTTTTGAGATGGAAACTCACAAAATTCCCAGGCTTGAGTGCAAAGGCACGATCTCAGCTCACCTCAACCTCTGCCTCCCGGGTTTAAGCGATTCTCCTGCCTCCGGCTCCCAAGCAGCTGGGATAACAGGTGTGCGCCATCATGCCTGGCTTATTTTTGTATTTTTAGTAGAGTTGGGGTTTTGCCTTGTTAGCCAGGCTAGTCTTTAACTCCTGACCTCGGGTGATCCATCCACCTCAGCCTCCCAAAATGCTGGGATTACAAGCACGAGCTGCCGTGCCTGGCCTGGAAGTCTCTGTTTTCATTAAGCATGGCAACCACTGATTTGTGAAGGTTTCCAGTTAAAAGTGACACAAGAGAGATGATGCATTTTTGTGATGGTTCCTTTGAGAACATTATTTTCTTGAGATTTGATTCATTCTTTTCAATGTGGTACACACGGGTGGGGATAAAGGGCATGTGATCTGCCGTGTGACTCCTTCCTGCAAAACCACAAATCCCCAGTAAAATTTGTAAAGAAAAAAAATGGTCAGATGTCTGCCTCAAGTAGATTTATTAAAGGAATTGGAGAAGGGGCTAAGTGTTGTGTTCTGGGTGTCTCTGGGTATAACAGGGACAACCCCTGAGGGTTTATAAGAGTGAAGGCAAAAGAGAGCATGAAAGAGAATATGATTGCCAGAGGGAAAATAATTCTATTCATGCTGGTTTGCTTAACTGCAAAGGTCAATTTTGGGAATACGGTTCCAGCCAGGAGGCTCCGTCTGGTAGTTAGACATATTATGCCTCTGACCTAGATATGGCTGACATCAACGCTAAAAATAGATGGTGGTTTCTTAAACGGGTTTAATAACAGAATTTAGTTATCACAGAACTTTAACCACCAGACCAGTTTAATCCAAAGTGATGCCCCAAAAGTGGGACAGTGACAAACAGGATAGCTCCAGTGATGTGGGAAAGTGCTCACAATCGATTCATCCTAGGAGATGAAGACAGAAACAGAGCGATCACCTGGGGACTGCCTGTGTTTCCTGTGAGAAAATAGATAGAGCCCTGCTGAACGGAGGAAGTCGTGGGGTCTGCTCAGGACTTTGAACTTGTCCAGAAAATTCTCTGTTTTCTCTTGGTGACTGACTTCTCCTAGATGATTTTGAAAGGACCCTCTACTATTCAACATATTCAAAATCACACGAGGAAGAAGGCAGGAGTCTAGTACTTTTGGGGGCTCAAAGACACTTTTGGGAGAAACACATATATGGACTTTCTCTTCTGGTAGAGAGAAAGATATGGAACGGATCTGAAGAGAATCTTTATGGTGGATCCATAGAAACGGGGGGGATAATGGGGTTCTGTGCCAGATCCCCATTGACTTCAGTAGGGATGGCATCATATTCAAGAAGCTGAAGAAGAGACCCAGAGCCAGCAAAGAAGACATGGGGTTTGTTGAGGAGGCTTATGAGCAGAGCTGTCCAGTGGTGGTTGGCTAGACAGGAGAACCTCAGCCATTGTAAAAAGCATGCAGTTTTCACAGCATTTTCACTTAGCACCTTCCACCTGGCAGCCTTCATTTAACCCAAAACAAAGGGCCCCAATCCTCTGTATGGCCCACGTTCCACGAGATGGGCCAGGGGTTCAGATGTCCCTCATAGATAGGGAATGAATTTCTGGATTGACCACTCCCAGATCAATTCCTTAGCTCAGAATTCTGAACACACATTCTTCTTAGACCACAGGGTCACCCTCAAGTTATGTTTAAGTTACGTTATTGCTGTCAGGCCATTAGAGGGTATGCTATATCCCAGCATAGGCCGAGTGGCCCTCACAATCTTATCACACCATTCTTCCAAAAGCTCCCTGGGGCCAGGTATGCCAAGGAGCATTGCATCCAGACATTGCAGCAGCAATACAAACTACTACTACTACCACAAAGAATGATGCATATAATAGCAATCATACCACATGGAACGTTTTTCCAAGCACTTGAGAGTTGATAGAACCACATAGTTATAGGGTTGGACGACAGGGATTCCATAGAGGAAATAACAGTATTTAGGACCTGTGTAGTATGGGTTACATTGTGGCAGTAATCAGGGATATATATAATTCACATTTATTAGTTTGTGTGTGTGTGTGTGTGTGTGTGTGTGTTTGAGACAGGGTCTTACTTTGTCACCCAGGTTGTAGTGCAGTGGCACAGTCTCAACTCAATGCACCTTTGACCTCCTGAGCTCAAGCGATCCTCTCACCTCAGCCCCCCAAGTAGCTGGGACTCCAGGCACATGCCACCATGCCCAGCTAATTTTTTTTGTATTTTTTGTGGAGACGGGGTTTCCCCACGTTGCCCAGGCTGGTCTGGATCCTGAGCTCAAGCGATCCACCCACCTCAGTCTCCCAAAGTGCTAGGATTACATGTGTGAGCCACTGCACCCAGCCCAACATTCAGTTTTAATTAATGCATAGGTTCTGCCCTGGGCAGCAGTTAAGATGTCCAGGGCCATGTGATTTTACAAAGAAGGGTGTGTGACCCATTACCTGTATCTGTGCTACCATTGTGTACCCTAGCCCATCATATGCAGTGTATAACATTAACTGGCTCCCATACTAGTCAGAAAATATGTCATCTTGTCTCATTGATGGTGGGAAACTCACTGCATGAGGTGCTGTTGCTGCTGAATTCTACTGTCTCAGCCTCCTGAGAGACTGGGACTACAGGCGTGCCCCACCACGCCTGGCTATTTTATTTTTTCTAGTAGAGATGAGGTTTCACCATGTTACCCAGGATGGTCTCGATCTCCTGACCTCGTGATCCGCCCACCTCAGCCTCCCAAAGTGCTGGGATTACAGGCATGAGCCACCGCACTGGGCTGGGATTCATTATTTTAGAAGTATGAGGATAAGTAGGGTGTAAAGTTGGTATGACCTATATATCCTGTTCCAGGCCCTTCCCCCATGGAGCAGAAAAACCAAATCATCAGGGACTGGTTTGCCATGTCCAGCTCCACGTAACGATGTGCTCGCTGGTACACAGGTCCTATGACAAAGGCAATAGCAGGTTACCTTGAATCTCAGGTTGGGGCAAAAGTGTAGTGTCCCTTAGTCTGTCGCCCTGGATCCCGACGGGGGGATCAGGTCCTTGTATCAGGACAGTGTGCAGCCTGGAGTGATGTGAACATGCGTGCTCATTCAGGGTGTGGACAGCTGCGGGTAAGCAGCCTGTTTACCAGGCCAGGAAGTGCATCTCCTGCCGGAGTTGTTGCTTCAGCGGTGCATTCATCCGTTCAATCAGCCGTGCTGCTCTAGGGCTATCTGCAAGTGGAGATGCCAGGGGCTATCCAGGGCCTCCACCCATTTCTGCACCGTATGTCTGGTAATTACAAGCCCTGATCACTGTCCACATCGGTGGGAACCCTGTAGGCTGCACGTAGCCGCTCTAGTCATTTCATGGTGGTTTTCTGGGTGGCGTGCTTGCTGGGATATGTCTGCAGTTGCCCCGTTGCACGTGTCTGCACAAGTCAAGGTATAGTGGCGGCCATCAGATAGAAGCAAAGGTCCTATGTAGTCACCTGCCACTGTTGCACTGGGCTCTAGCCCCTGACGATCTTTCAGGTATCAGGCAGCCAGGGCCTGGGGCGTTCAGGCCAGGTACGACATTCCTGACAGACATGTACGATGTCTTTACATGATTGTGGCAGGCCCCAGTTCTTCATCATGGCTCCAAGAGTACATTGCCCCTGATGTCCTGTTTTCTTAGGTAGCCAGCAGGCTACAGCTTCTGCGGGGACTTCCTGAAGGAGACAAATGCAGGCAAGCTCATCCACCTGTGGGTCTCCAGGGGCTGTCGGTGGAGTGTGGGCAGCCACGTGGCAGGCCACTATGTGCATTCCCGGATGCAATGAAGAATACGTTTTCACATGTCAGCACCCCAGAGGGGGCGAGCTGCTACTGTTCACATTCTGGGCTTCCCACTGTAATAGCCACACGGTGAGTCTCTTAAACATAGCCCAACTATGGGTGCACAGGACTATTGGGTGCAGCTCATGCAGGAAGACTGTCCAGGCAGCTGGCAGCTCAGGCCATTGGCTACTATGTCCTTTGCTTGTACCAAGCCAGATACGCCCAGTGAATGGCTGGATGGCCACAGCTGTCCAAGTGCAAGGATAGCCTTGTGATGAGCGGTCTGTGGACCAGGCCTGGGGGGAGCTGGGCCCTGCTCCTCCTGTACAAGCGAGGGAATCTCCATAGGTTCACTTGTCACATAGGGGAGAGCACCAAGCACCAAATGGAACTCCGCACTCAAAAGCCTGTTAGTCAATGTGCTCCTCTTTAAAGGCATGCATGCCCTTTAGCCACAGGCTATGTCTGGCCATTCCCAGACTTGGGTTTCTGGAAGATATCCTCCAGCCAACATGCTATGGGGTACCGGGTGTGTACTAGCACAGGGACCCCCTTCCATATCCTCCACCCGTTGTGAGGCATAGAGTATGCAGCACGGAGTTGTCGCTCCAGGTGCTGTATTTCCTTTCAGCCCCCTGCCCTAGTTGGGACCGGAATCCTAAAGGCACATGTTTATGTCTTTGCCTTTGCCCCACGCCCCACCCATACCCCTCAGGGTAACTGGCTATGTCCAATTCACGAGGCTGCCCCTGCACTAGAACTCCCAAGGTTTATATTCATTTCACCACTTTATCTTGTTTCTAGGCCTCATCCTCTCATCATCCCCTTGTGGACCAGTCCCCACAGGCCCTCTTCTTGACTAAGCGGTACTGAGGGACTAAGGATTTGGGCCAAATGGGGAACAAAAGGACACCCATGCCCTGGAGGGCCTGAGAAGGTCTGTAGGTGCTTTGGTGTCGTAGGACATGGGTAGACCTGCACCTTATCCATAATGGCAGACAGAACAACTTTAGTCTTTTTTCTGAGATGGAGTCTCACTCTGTCACCCAGGCTGGAGTGCAACGGCACGATCTCGGCTCACTGCAACCTCTGCCTCCTGGGTTCAAGCGATTCTCCTGCCTCAGCCTCCCAAGTAGTTGGGACTATAGGCACACACCACCATGCCCAGCTAATTTTTTGTATTTTAGTAGCATCAGGGTTTCACCATATTGGCCAGGATGGTTTCCATCTCTTGACCTTGTGATCTGCCCTTCTCCCAGTGCTGGGTGGGATTACAGGCATGAGCTCCAGGCAATAATAACTTCAGTCGTAACTGACCAGAGGACACCCAAATAATTGACTGGCAAGCCTGGACCCTGGACTTTGTGGACTGCCCATCTTCTGTTTGCCAAGCGATAAAGCAAGGTGGCGACTGCAGTTTGCAAGCTGGAAAAAGTCTCAGAAGTTAGCGTGAAATCACCAGTGTAACAGAAAACAAGTGCCCCTTCCTAGGCAGATCATCTACCAAGATCCTCAGCCACTAGACAGGGACAGAGGGGGGCTAGGCAAATATCCCTAGGGCAGATAGCAAAAGTCCATTTTCTCCTTTTCAGGTAAATGCAAGTTGGTCTTGACCCTGTGGCGCAATGGGGGATGCTGAAGAAGGTGTTGGCTACCTCCATAACAAAAAAGTAAGTGTCCAGCATCTCTCCTGCCCTCATCAGCAGGGAGGCGATATTGGGAGCAGCTGCATACATAGGGGGGCCACCTTATTTAATTCTCAGTAATCTCCTGTCATTCTCCATGTCCCATCAGGTGTCCGTATGGGGCATACAGGGCTGTTGCATGGGCTGTGGGCTGGTCTTCTGATGCCTACCTGGGTTAACGCCCCAACAGTCCTCGTGGTTTCATCCTACCTCTCTCCCCACCAGCAGGCGGCATTGCTCCAGCGCTCCTACTCACTCCTTTTGCATTCCCCTCCCCGCCCATCCCATGCTTCACCACCCTAACTCTCAACTCTCCTTTGGAATTCCCCAGCAGTTGCTTGGAGGGTCGAGCCTGATAAGACATCCATTCCTAAGATCTATTCTGGGATGGGAGCTATGTATATCAACAGAGTTTGGGTGGCAGTCTCCCAACTTGTAAAACTAGTTCAACCTGTCTGACTTGCACAGCCTCCCTCTATAACCTCCTATTGCTGTCGTAGGCCCTTGGAACTGATGGGATTTGCCATATATATGAGTGCATCCAGCACCAGTATTCAGTAGGGCATGCAGTCTGTTCATTCCTTTTTTTTTTTTTTTTTCTTTTTTTTGAAACAGAGTCTTGCTCTGTCACCGGGCTGGAGTGCAGTGGCTTGATCTCTACTAACTGCAATCTCCACCTCTTTTGTTCAAGCAGTTCCCCAACCTCAGCCTCCCGAGTACCTGGACTACAGGCGTGTGCCACCATACCCGGCTAATTTCTTGTATTTTGGCAGGCAAGTTTTCACTATGTTGGCCAGGATGGTTTTGATCTCCTGACCTCGTGATCTGCCCACCTCAGCCTCCCAAAGTTTTGGGATTATAGGCGTGATCCACCACGCCTGGCCCTAGTCTGTTCATCCTTAAGTGACCAACATATAATTAGTTCTATATGTGGCCTCTGGTCCCCGGACGCCCTGGCCACCATTGCTCTTATTGGGATTTCAAGGCCTTAGGCTTCATCCTAATCTAAAGGGGCCAGCACCTGCCATTGCTCCGCCGAGGAAGTGGTGGTGGGCTGAACCTGAGGCTCCTCAGTAAAGTGCTGTTCTGGCTTCAGCTTCTGCCACAGTTCAACCACGGCAGCAGCAGTCTGTTTATCTATTCACAGTAAGTGTGCCTGCCCCTACCATGTCACCCCACATCTGTCAGCAGGACACTTGGATAGGCTCCTTGGCTGTCTCCTTTCCTTTTATTTATTTTTATTTTTTGAGATGGAGTTTCACTCTGTTGCCCAAGCTGGAGTGCAGCGGCATGATCTCAGCTCTCTCCATCCTCTGCCGCCTGGGTTCAGGCGATGCTTCGGCCTCAGCCTCCTGAGCAGCTGGGACTATAGGCGCCCACCACCGCACCTGGCTAAGTTTTGTATTTTTAGTAAAGGTGGTGTTTCACCATGTTGGCCAGTCTGCTCTCGAACTCCTAACCTCGTGATCCGCCCGCCTTGGCCTACCAAAGTGCTGGGATTACAGGCGTGAGCCACCACACCTGGCCTCCTTTCCTTTTATAACCAGGTTGCTTATAGCTGTCCAAGTGTCTATATTAAATTCTAACTTGATCTGCCTCCTTTCACTCCCCTTTTAGCCAGGTGATCCATTCCCTGTTACATTCTTACTACCTATTTTGGAGACAATTACCTGACCCAGCTGGAAATACTGAAGACCATCTTTAGCTCAACGCTTCTCAACACTGACTTCAAAATAGAGTTAAATTAGATTTTCGCCGAGTGCAGTGGCTCACACCTGTAATCCCAGCACTTTGGGAGGCTGAGGAAGGCGGATCACCTGATATCAGGAGTTTCAGACCAGCCTGACCAACATGGAGAAATCCCCTCTCTACTAAAAACACGAAATTAGCCAGGCATGGTGGCACATGCCTGTAATCACAGCTATTTGGGAGGCTGAGGCAGAAGAATCACTTGAACCCGGGAGGTAGAGGTTGCGGTGAGCTGAGATCGCACCATTGCACTCCAGCCTGGGCAACAGGAGCGAAACTCCGTCTCACAAAAGAAAGATTTTCAACATAGAGTCCCATGCCCCACCACCACCCCCAAATTTGGACTCGACTAGTAGGAAGAAGGGTCGTGTATTGAATTTGGATGAAAGCATAGCCCAGGTGAGTCTAAGGTACGGCCAGTGCTGAGAAGCACTGCTTAGCTGAATCTTTGTCTGGGTTCTGTGAAAGGTTACCTTATGCTTCTACCGTATTGACTTCTATAAGCTGACCCTGAATTGACTCTCTGATTTGCCTGGGCTCTGACCTTTGAAAACTGTCTTCTCTACAGGAACTCCCAACCTCCTGCTTGTTTAGTCTCTGAAGTGTGGGTTCCCCTGGTCTTCTTGAATATGGTTTTTCCTGGAGAAAACGCCTGCAAGTCAAGAAGTGTTTCAGTAGACCCTTGGCTTCTGGTGAGTAGGACTTCATCTTCTGGTTCGTTCTTTAGTCGCTGGCTTTGAGACAGTAAACAAAGAGGGCACGTGGCTGTGGGAGCATCTGGGATTGCAGCCCCAAGCCCATCACAACCTGTTTTTGGGGTTCATGCCATTGCCATGCCTCCTTGAGCTGGAGATCCAAGAGGGGGCTGAAGGGTGAGTGTGGCCTGGAAGGCTCTCGGGTTTAGCCAGTGCTCTGATCAGAGAATTTCGTACACCTTTGCGTACTTTGCACAAACAATATACAGACAGGGCGAGTGGAGTTCAAGCTTTGCTTTCTTGAAATGCACTGCGACATGAGGCACATTTTTACCCTGGAATGTTTCGTCTCTAACGTGGGACTCCTGTGTGTTGCCTAAACTTGTTCGTCATTTCATGATTAAGGAAACAGGAAGGGCAATGTGTGGCTTCCAGAATCTAGAAACAAGGTAGAGCTCTCAGAAGCTTTCACAAGTGCTCACAAACACCTTCCCCGTTTTGTGTCTGTGACCCTGAGGCAGGGGCTGTTCGCTGCCACAGTCAAAACAACAGCAAAAACCCAGCGAGAACTTCCCACTTCTCAGCAGCTTTGGTTCAAATCCCCAGGAGTCCTGATCTCTTGCAAGTGAGAGAGTATAGAAAAAGTTTACAAGTTGTGAACTCTTCCTTTGAAATTCCCGTTTGCCTTTCAAAGGACTCTTTTGCCTTAAAGAGGAAAGCCACCTATATTGCTCAAAGCCAGGGCTGAGAGGGAGAGATTTTCAGATCTGCAAAGCTAAGTTGATGTTTTCAGAAAACGATTTTCTCTTCTTTCTTAAATGTTTTTGTGATGTAGAACAATGGCTGTCTAGACCTCAGATTCTGTGATTTGATGTATTACCCCGGATTACAACCTGAAATAGAGCTTTAAAAACCTAGAGACATACGGTAGTATATAGAAAACGCCAACAAAAACATACAAAATCAACCAGCCCACAAACCAAAACCCCAGCTCCCAAATAGACTTATAAGTGAAGTTATTCTCAAAAGTTATTGAATTGAATATTTGCTAAGATAGATAGAACTGTTATTTAAAATAGTTTTGCTCACTAAATGACATTCTGTGCATTATATGAAAGACCCATAGAATTTAACAGCCATTTTCTGGCCCCTTTGTAGTACTGGCAGTGGTGTTAATTTTTCAAGACATTGGAATAGGGGTTTAAAGTAAAATGTGGGTTTCGGCTGCCTAGTGAAATTCAATGAAATCAATAGGAAGCTCCTGTATTTGCATTCTAAGGGCTGGAAGTAGGAGGTATTGACACACATACATTTCCCAGTAATGCAACTTCAAAACGTGCTTCTTAATGGGAGATAATCAACTGCAATGCAACTTTAATGAACTCTGATGTTGGAATGCAAACCCGATCCAATATCCCATGGAAAATTAACCTAATCGATAGTCTAATTCGAAGCCTTAAGCTTGTGAAAAATTACTACACGGACCGAGTCTGCCTTTTCAGATGTTCAGCCACAGAGGTGGCCATCCTTCTCGGGGTTACTGCCTGCCACTGCATGGCATAGTATTGGTGAACTGCTTCCGCTGTCATCCTTAACAAAGATGCTGTCGAGCTTATTAAAAAACTCATCTGAATTCAGGCAAAAGAGGAAGAGGAGGAAAGCGCTTCTCAGCCTTCCTCAACTCCAGTTTTATCAGGCATCTGTCTCTCCATAGAACAGTGCCCTCTGTCCTTCATTCAAGCCTTGGGCAGCCTTTCGTACTCTCCTTGAACCTTAATGAATCTCCCTTGCCCCTTTTGCCTTGGAAAATGGGGCTATTGCTCTGCATCTACTCCTCCAAGTGGGACTCCCTTCCATGGTTCCATGGTCTTTTACCGTTCTTTCAAAGGTCCTGGAGAAAACGGCCAGCTTCAGAGTGCTCTTCCTTGTGATATACAGCTACTTCCTGTGTTTCACCTGCCACCACGGCTTTTCCGGTGTGTTTTGCAATCAGCAGGTCCCAGGTGTTTTTCTGGCTCTTTTCTTGATGAAGCTCCTTGGTGCCCAAGAAGGGCAGGCAGTTGAAAACATAGGTCTGGAACTCAGGAGAGACCCCAAGGCTGGAGACGTGGGTTTTGATCATCCCCATGGAGTCATTAATTGACATCACAACAGAGGGTAAGACTGTTGGCTAAGGAGATAGAAAACAGGAATAAATGTCCACAGGACTCTAAATCTTCTGGAAGGTGTGGACAAGCTCCGTGAAGCCTGGTGTCCTGTAAGTGGGAGAGAGAGAAGAGTGAGAGAGAAATGTATAGCCATTGAGAACCCACGTCACGCAGAGAATACTTAGGAAAAGCACAGGAAAAGAATATGGCACAGCTTTTCCTTCATTAATGAGGAATACAGGTTATTACACCTTTTGATGGGTGTTTTGGAAGCAAACAAAGCCTTCTGTAGCAGGTAATTTCTAAAGCTTTATAGACTTCCTATGGAACAACTGTGCTTAGCATAAGTGCATACAGAGATGAAGACTAGGCAGTGCCTGCCTTATGACAATAAGGAGTCATCGCAGCTCAGGTGCTGCGGTTTGTGGTTCACAAGCCACATATGATACGTCCTCTAGGATCCAGGCTTGAGATGAAGAGAGACCTTCCCAAACCACACTAGTTAATGGTTAGCCCTTCCCACTCCCAGTTCCTTAGAGAAAGAGGACTGGAGGTGTGTGTCAAAACCCACCACGGAAACTGCATAGTTCTTTTTGTGTAGGTCATCATAGTATGCATAGTAAATTGAATGTGGGTTGCCAGACTTAAACAAAAATATGAAATGCCCAGTGAAATTTAAATTTCAGATAAACTGAATAATTATGTTAGACAGAAGTATATCCCATGGAGTATCCATCCTGTATTTTGTCAACAATCTCAAACTGAATCTAGTTCTCATTAGAGAGTCATATTCGACATATTGTCCTCATAAGGGCCCAAGGTAAGAGCCCTCTCTTCATTTGAACTGGCTTAGTGTCCTCAACAGCTCCGTCACACACTGTTTCTCCTGGTTCTGCATATAAAGCTCCATGCCTCTGTATACCTATGGCTTAAAGGAACACTGTAGATTTTTACCTCCCAGGTCTGCTAGACGCCTCATGTGCTTTTCTATATTGACATTTTCTTTCCTTTTTTCCCTCTTCCCGCCCCCACTCTCCCACCACCTGCCTTTTCAGATGGTCCCTTGCTCCCCAAGGGAGCCTCCTTTCATCATTAGGCTTCCTCTGTTTCACACCCACAGTTGGGAGCCAGCCTTGCCACTTTCAAGTTGTAGTGACTTCAGGGATCGTGGCCAAGATAGTGCCCTGCACCCCACCGATCCAGTGAACAAGACGCATCTGATAGATCCTCCCTAACTATTCAAGTCCAGATTTCGGCCTGCAGCCATCAAGACCAGGACAGAAGCTGCTCTTTCAGAGCGCTGTCTCAAGAGGGCTCAATTCTACATGATCTTTCACAGTGATGGAGGCTTGGACTCCGCCTGGCAGGTCGTGAAGGGCCAGTTCTTAGTGATCTTGTGGTTAAAGCGGAGGCGTGCGCATCTTGGTGAAACCGTTTTACACTATTTTACTTCATAAATACTAGGAAGGAGGGGGTTGCACATTTTTCTCGGAAGCTCTAGACTGAAGCTCAAAGCCCAATTCCAGAGAACCTTTTCATATTTATTCACCCTGAAATAAGAGATTTTAATTTGAGCTGACAATCCGACATGTCATTAGAATTAAAATCATGTAAAAATCAATTCGTGTTACTAGGATTGTTTATTACAGAGAAGGAATTAAAAAAAAATAGCCAGACAGTGGTAGATCTCACCTAGTGGTTACATAGAGAAGAAGACATCTTTCTCTGCTATTGTTGTAATGAATCCACCTGGTACCTCTGAAACTTCTTTCCTTGGTCATCTCCATGATGCTGTCTCTGCATTTATTGTGATCTGGAACCCTTAGAGTTCTGTTTCTGGTCCTTACAGGTGTTTTAACCCTTGCATAGGCTGGCAGTGATAGATGCCGTGTCTTGATCAAACAAAGGTTTTTTTAACCAGAGTTCTGCTGAAGTATTCTACCACTTTGGTACCTGGGTATAGTTTCTGCAGTAGCTCAGGATGGGTTAGATCCAGGCAGGATTAAGGCAAGCTCCAGGAACTACCCCCAGCTAGTTAAAACATTATTTCCATGTGAGCTAATGCCATTCCTACAGCTTTTCATGGAAACAGCTCAGCATTATCTAGCAACATCTGGAATGACTCCCCCCACCCCACCCCACCCCAAAGCGTGAACACTGTGGGAGACTTTTACGTCTTGTGACTCTTTGCCCTGCAGATGTGCAGATAGCTGTGACTGCATTTAGCCATGTGGACAAATGAGTTCGTACATGTAAAAATCTTTGAGGCTGAAGCCAAACAAGGCCCCTTTCAGAAACGCAGAGTTTTCCCACCCTTCATTCCTTGCAGCTCGCAGCTATTTTTACAAAGGCACTAGAGTCTGAAGTCTTGGGAAGAAGCCAAATGTTTGGGGTGTGTCTGTACAAACTCAAAGATCTCTGGAAAAAAAGCAGCAAAACGATTTTCTTTCCCCTGGCTTCTAAGCATTTCTGTTAATCTGTATCATCTATGTGAGTCTAACGTGAAATTGTTTTACATTTTGGGAGGTAGGCCATGTTTGAATATTCTCTGTAATCTTCCTTTTCCATCACTCTTGAGCCTTTTATTCTCCTGCCAAATCACTGGCCTGTCTAACCTTTGCTGCAGGAAAAAACTCTGACCTTCGTGGAAATTCTGCCACCTCAGTAAAGGAAAACTTTAGCTCTAGCTAAGCCTAGAATTCTGCAATGAAGGGAAGCTGAAATGAGATTTTTATTGGAATAAGGCACACTCCGATGGTTTACTCAAAATGAACATTTAAAGTAATTTATTTTGTTTAAAAAAAATGGTCTCATGTTATTATTTTGAAATATGTATCATTAGATAGTGCCTGGAATTAGACTATAAAAAGAGCTTAAAAAAATAGGCTGGGTGAGATGGCTCACATCTGTAATCCCAGCCATTTGGGAGACTGAGGTGGGCAGATCACCTGAAGTCAGAAGTTCAAGACCAGCCTGGCTAACATGGTGGAACCCCATCTCTACTAAAAATACAAAAAATTAGACTGGTGTGGTGGCATGCACCTGCAGGTCCAGTTACTTGGGAGGTAGAGGCAGGAGAATCACTTGAACCTGGGAGGTGGAGGCTGCGGTGAGCCAAGATTGCACTACCGTACTCTAGCTAGGTGACAGAGCAAGACTCTGTCTCAAAACTAATAATAATAAACTCAATGTGTTCTCATAGTGCACAGATCCTAATTTCAAATCCCATAATCTTATGATAATGACTATCATTCTTAGTATCACCAATATGACAAAGCTACTTCATGAATTAGTCTTTCTCTTCCCTACCTACCCAGTTCACTAAATATATTGTGATAATGTTTTTACAAACATTTAATTTCATGAGCTATGGAGGCTTTATTAAGACAGGCATGATTCCCAGTACCACAGAGAATGTATTTTTGTTTGGACAATATCAAGTCATGCTATTATACATATTTGCCAAAGTGTTACTTGATTGACAGGGAACCCTAACGACATCAAGTTTACATATCCACTTGATGTCAGAGAGTCATTAGCTGATAGGAAAGGTGAGACAGAGGCTCCAGTAGTTAAGTTCCGATTCTGGATCAAGTTCTTGGCTACTGATAGCAGGGTTGCTGAGCTGTCCCATGGAAAAGCAGAGCAAGACCATCCTTCCCAACCCACGGTCTGAGAGCTCTGGAATGGGGAGTAGAAATCACTAGAAGCTGGCTGATAAACTAAATTCAGGGTCAACAGCTAAAATTCTATTAGCATGAGCACGTTCACCCACAGATTCTCTTACTGGCGTTTCATGACCTCTCTTCTCTCCATCAAAAGCAGGCGAAGGCTGGGCATAGTGGCTCACGGCTGTAATTCCAGCACTTTGGGAGGCCGAGGCAGGCAGCTCGCTTGGCCTCAGGAGTTTGAGATCAGTCTGGCCAACATGGTGAAACTCTGTCTTTACTAAAAACACAAAAAATAGCTTGGCATGGTGGTTTCATACCTGCAGTCCTAGCTACTCAGGTGGCTGAGGCAGGAGAGTCATTTGAACCCAGGAGGTGGAGGTTGCAGTGAGCCGAGATCATGCCACTGCACTCCAGCCTGGGCAACGGAGTGAGACCCTGACAAAAAAAAATAAAAAAAGGCGGGGGGAGCAGGAGAAGCAACCAAATGAATATGTAGTGAGATACTTCTAAAAGAGGAAGACTGGGTCTTCCTTGCCTTGCTGCCCAGCCTTTCTAAAAAGCTAACACTTTGACACAAACTCAGAGGGTGGTAAGAACATGTCTGCCTGCTGTCCGATTAGTTTATGATATTCATGCTCTAGGATAGGGCATCACGAGGATCACAGTCCCCTGGGGAATTTGTTAAAAAATGCAGACCACTTGTGTGTTGGCCCCTGGAGGTTCTGATTGAGTGAGTGTGGCTCAGGAGTCTGCATTTTCCACGAGCTCCCGAGCTTTACAGATGCTCCCGTGCTTTACAGATGCTACCATTCAAAGCTGCAGCATTTACATCAGGTTTCATCTGTTAAGAAAATATTAGGCAGGAGAGACTGGTCCCAGCTAATAGGATTTGCTCAGAGTCCATACACTGAAAGATAGCCCTGAGGATTAATGGCCTTAGAAAAATACATCTATACACTCATCTATATATAAAAATGAAGGTACCCGCATGGATAGTCTCCAGTTTGATGTAAGTTTGGAAAATAGCAATACCCTTTGGCAAATGTCCCATATGAGAATTATTTTAAGGGGAAAAAAAAAAAAACAACAACAGGAGGCTGTTCTCAAACTCTTTCACCTGGATTCTAAAAATCACTCAAGTCAATTGCGAACACTTGCTGTGGCATAAGGAGGCTATATGCATTTAAGGGGAGAATAGGAAGCGTTCTGAAGAGCTTGAATTCAGTCGTTTGCTTCTCCAGCCATGCGTGAAGTGCAATTGTTATCACCGAGTGTGGGAGGCCGTTCAGACCCCCGAAAGAGGGGGTAGCACGTTCTTGACACCCACATTTCATTTCCAATGCTTGACAGTGCTATTTTCAGAGTTTCTAAACTGGTGTGGGTTTGAGTTGCCGCCTAGTTAAAGAAGGTGGAATATGTTAATAGATTCAGGTGGCATGACCCAAAGGTGGGTGACTCTTACATTATAGATAAAACCTCTGACTTTCAAAATGTCTCCACTGTCACCCCACAGCCTTCCACACTCCCTGTAAATTGGCCATGATTTCTTAAGTTCCTACAAGAGAGAACACTGCCTTCCTCTAAAATTCCCTGAGCTGCATTAGCACATGGACTGAAATGCATGCTAGGCACAGGAAAGGGACCTCAAACCTTACCTTAATATTCTTATTCAGTGGTGCTGGGTAAAGCCAGGAATTTGCATTTTAACAAGCACCCAGGGAGTTTCTGATAAGGGTGATGCTTGGACTACATTGTGACACATTCTACCTAATGATATGCATGCCCGAGGTTGGATCCTTTCTTCAGAAGAAGAGGGAAACCTGAGCCCATAAATCATGGGGAAGGGCAGAGATATGGAAGCTCAGGGCATAATACCACCTCCTTTGCTGTTTTTCTCAAGATTAGCCTTTGATAATCCTCTGTATGAGACAACTGTTTAAAATATAGAAACAGATGACAAACAGTAGGAAAAGAGCTTCACTTTCTTAAACTCAGTATGAATAAGATCATAGGATGGGACAGCTTTTTATCAGAGGAGGAGGGTTCGAAGGCTTTATGTTTGTAACTCAGGGAATAAACATTAGCTGCTGTTGGTCTGGAGCATGGAGCACCAGCCAGGGGCCAAGCTTCCCAGCTCAGCCGGGAGCACTCACTCTTCTGCCTTCTTTCTTCGTTGGGAACATGCGCTCCTGGAGTTCTGAGATCCTAGGTGCTTCCCGGTGGTGGCCAAGCATTTGAAATTCTGATGAGGAAAATGGTTGGCATAAAATTTACTTTGTCAGGCTTTCCAGGTGCAGCAAGGGCCTCCAAAGGCCTGAGGGAGTGGAAATGGGATGGTCCTGGGTCAGAAGAAACAGGCCTTGCTGATCAGGATTGAGGTGCCCAATCCAGGAAAAGCTGAAGCTGAATGACCTAAAGAGACGAGCCATCCAGAAGAAGATGCTGGAGCCCTTCCATGCAAAGCTGAGACAGGAGCTCAAGGCACTTTGGAGGTGCAGCTGGAGCTCACAGGAGGAGGACCATAGGCCCCGGCACAGGAGGCTTCTCTGCTTCTCTCTGGTATCTACGTGGGTCACGGGCTGATCCTCATACATGTCCCTGGTTATGTAGTAAGTCCTTGTAAGGTTTGACCGTGCCATAAGTGGCATGGGAAGCTCTGTGACCCACAGGTAAACCTCTGGAGGGCCTTCCAGAATTAGAAAACCTAAAGACCATGCAAAGCGGAAGAGCAATAAACCCCTGCGGCACCTAACCAACTTGACACTCTTGTATTGTTTCTTATTCCGGCCCCAATTGACAAGGCCATTGGACTTGGTCAACCTTGTGACTCTAGACCCTACAACCCCTTCCCAGCTTGCAAACCTACGACCTCCTTCGAGCGCGCAAACCTATGACCGCCTCTCAGCTTGCAAAAAACCACCCTAAACTGTAATTTCTGTAATTTTCCACTGCCTACCCCAAACCTATAAAACCAGCTCCTATCCTACCACCCTCCGCTCTCTTTTCCGACTCAGCCTGCCCGCACCCAGGTGAATAAACCACTACCATGTTGCTCACACAAAGCCTGTTTGGGGGGTCTCTTCATTTACTGCACATGTTTTAACAGTCCTCGAAGAAGCAAAATGAGATGTCCCCTCATACGTTTGCTCCCAATACTTAATAGCAGTGGTTTCTATGACACATGGATTACATTTGTGCCAGTAACTTAGTTTGCAGGTAAAAATCCCTGTTTGTGTACATAACTTATTTTACAGCATATGGTTGATTATACATTTGAAATCAGAGTTAGGGGCCAATTATGATAAATGGAAAAAATAAACTTTCCTTTTATTTTTTGACACAGGTTCTCACTCTGTCACCCAGGCTAGAGGTGGTGCAATGATAGCTCACTGCAGCCTTGACCTCCTGGGCTCAAGCAATCCTCTCTTGTAGCTAGGACTACAGGTGCATACCATCATATTTGGCTAATTTTGAAACTTTTTTGTAGATATGGGGGTATTGCTGTGTCGCCAGGCTGGTCTGTAACTCCTGGCATCAAGTAATCCTCCTGTCTTGGCCTCCTAAAGTGCTGGGATTATAGGCATAAGCCACCATGCCTGGCTTACTTTTCTTTCTTGATAAAGGCTATCATGCCGTGGAATTAACTTTGTTGGCTTAAGAAGCAAACAATATGATAGGCGAAAGAGCTCACTTGTCCTGTAAATGGTAGGCATTGTCTTAGGTGTTGGGCGAGACAAGAATTAAAACGCGGTGACTTAGAAGATGTAAGAGATCTTCCTAATCTAAATAATGAGTTTCATAGATGTAGGTGTATGTTCCGGTGTGGTCAGGTATTCTGCTTGGGTAGAATAGCTGCGGAACCCAGGCCTTCCATTGTGGTCCATCGTTCTTTCTACACACCAGGACTTCCACTGCTGAAGCCACAGACTCAGACATGGGAGATGAGGAGACACAGGAGAGGTCATCAAGGCTTCTGGTGATACTTTCACAGACAAGGCAAAGTGGTTTGGAGAAGGGAGGGAAGGGAAAGAAACCACCGTCAGGTAAAGAAACTAAGAACAGAACTAGTGTCAACAGGGAAGTTGCAACAAAGTGCTGTAGGGAGGAACAGCATTCGGGAATTGCAGGAGGTTTTAGGAAGGAATAGCGTCACCTGGAAGGACCCTGAAGAAAGAAAGTGATAAAAAACGCAGATGGGGGGCCGGGCGCGGTGGCTCACGTCTGCAGTCCCAGCACTTTGGGAGGCCAAGGCAGGTGGATCATGAGATCAGGAGTTTGAGACCAGCCTGGCCAAGATGGTGAAACCCCGTCTCTACTGAAAATACAAAAATTAGCCGGGCATGGTGGCTCATGCCTGTAATCTCAGCTACACGGGAGGCTGAGACAGGAGAATTGCTTGAACCCCAGCGGGTGGAGGTTGCAATGAGCGGAAATCTCATACCATTGCACTCCAGCCTGGGTGACAGAGTAAGACTCTGTCTCAATAACAACAACAAAAAAGGCAGATGAGGAAGCAAGGGAAGGGACAGGAGCTTAGAATGCCATGGAAATGCTTGCGATGTTTGTGAACTGGCTCATTATCATAGCTAAAGCTGAAAGACAGGCTGGGGCCACTGCACGGGCCCGTGGTATGTCAGGCTCGAGGTGTGTCAGTGTGTCACCGATGTGATTGGACGGGTGAGTGCTGTGATCAAGCCCACATTTTAGGAGGATTCATCTAGAAGCAACAGATACGATGGATACACGCAGAGCAAGAATGGCGTGGTAAAGGGAAGTGTTGATGAGGACCTGAACTGGGGCAGTGGCAGTTAGGACCTTTGGGACACATAAGCTGGAAGTGAAGCTGGGTCCGGTCAGGGGACAGGATGAGTTTGGTTTGGGACCTAGTGCATTTGAGCTGCTAACAGGCTGTCCCATGGAAGTATCCAGCTGGCAGCGGGAAAATGAGCCTGATGGTAGGAGCAATGGGTTAGAGGACAGGTCCTAAGGAGCGCCTGTGTTTAAGGCCAGGGGAAGGAGAGGGATGAGGGAAGGAGACAGAAAAGGACGCATCCCTTGTGTGGGGGACCACTGAAATACAGCACCACAGAAGCCAAGGAATCAATGAATTTCAAGGAGGAGGGGACAGCAACAGTGTCGCCTGCTGCAGCAAGGCCAGGGCTCGTGATCCCTGGGGCTGGAGACATCACTGGTGTCAGCCGTACAGTGTATGCAGAACAACTCAGAACCGAGGCATGGAAGCAAAGGAGAAATTTAAGCTTAGGCCAGGGGAATAGTATAGTGGAAGGAAGGATTTTAAATATACATTTTTTTTCTTTTTTTTTTTTGAGATGGAGACTAGCTCTGTCACCCAGGCCGCAGTGCAGTGGCATAATCTCTGCCCACTGGAACGCCCACCTCCCAGGCTCAGGCAATTCTCCTGCCTCAGCCTCTTGAGTAGTTGGCATTACGGGCATGCACCACCGCCCCCATTTAATATTTTTTTGTATTTTTTTTTTTTGTAGAGATGGGGTTTCGCTATGTTGGCCAGGCTGGTCTCAAACTCCTGAACTCAAGTGATCCACCTGCCTTGGCCTCCCAAAGTGCTGGGATTACAGGTGTGAGCGACTGCACCCGGCCCTTCAAAAATAAGTACAGATATATATATTCATTTATTCATAGACATTAGTGATGGAAAGACATAGGCCTGTCAGTGAGGGATAAGGAGAGAGTGCAGAGACCTGAAGATGTGAGCCAGCTGTGTCCATGGAAATGGCTCAAGGACGGTCGTAGAAGGGGAATAAAGAATCTTTGGCTTAGGAGAGGCCCACTTTTCCTTCAGAGACAAGATGGAAGCTGCTGGTAAAGCTACAGAGGAATTTCGAAGAAAAAAGGTATTGTTGGCCAGGTGTGGTAATCCCAGTCTCTAATCCCAGCACTTTGGGAGGCCAAGGTGCGCAGATCGTTTGAGTACAGGAGTTCAAGACCTGCCTGGGTGACATGACAAAACTCAGTCATATAAAAACTAGCCAGGCGTGGTGGTGTGCGCCTGTGAGTTCCAGCTACTGGGGAGGCTGAGGGTAAGCCTGGAGGCAGAGGCTGAAGTGAGCTGAGATTGTGCCACTGCACTCCAGCCTGGGTGACAGAGCAAGACTTTGTCTCAACAAAAATAAAAAAGGAAAAGGATGTTGCTTCATGGGTGCAGTGTTCCAGTTTGAAATGATGAAAAAGTAGCTGGGCACAGTGGCCCACGCCTGTAATCCCAGCACTTTGGGAGGCCAAGGCAGGTGGATAACCTGAGGTCAGGAGTTCAAGACCAGCCTGGCCAACAAGGTGAAACACCATCTCTACTAAAAATACAAAAATTAGCCGAGCCTGGTGGAGGGCACCTGTAGTCCTAGCTATTTAGGAGGCTGAGGAAGGAGAATTGCTTGAACCCGGGAGGTGGAAGTTGCAGTGAGCTGAGATCGTGCCATTGCACACCAGCCTGGGTGACAAGAGCAAAACTGTGTCTCAGTCAATCAATCAATCAATCAATAAAAGAAATGATGAAGTTCTGGCAATGGACAGTGGTGGTGGTTATGCACAATGTGAATGTCCTTAAGAATACTAAAATGTATACTTAAAATGGTTCAAATGTTATGATATGTATCCTTTAAGAAAATCAATTAAGAGAGGATGACCTTAATTTTTCAGTCAAGTAGAGAGTGAGAGTGAGTGCTGAGAGGCGGGCCCTCTGTGCATGAAGATTCAAGGAGAAGAGCTTTTGGGCACCCGTATCAGGGAATCCACAGCAAGGCCAGGAGAACTGGGGACCAGAATGGGCCAGTGGCAGGATGGAGATAAGTGACCCTCCTTTTTTGGTAAATCCTAATCCTATCGCGATCCTTCTTTGCGTAAGTCTCATCAATGGCTTCTCATTTTTCTGAGGATAAAATTCTAGCTCCTTACCAAGACCTCTCAGGCCAGGGGTGAGCAGAGCCCTGCCCTCCAACCCTGTCCCACTGTTCTCCACAAGTCCATGCTTCAGTCATACGGGCCTTCGCGGGCCTTCTAACGTGTCAGGTACATTCCTTCCTTAGTGCTTTTGCAGATAGCGCTTCCTCTCATCCTTCAGGCTTCGGCGTGAATGCTCCTCCTGAGCAGCGCCTCCTCAGCCCACTGCTGTTAGAATGGCCTCCCTCCTCCCATCCTCCTTCATCCCAGCATTGGCCCGTGTCCTTCACACCCCTGGTCACATTGTGCAGTGGTGCATGTATCTTTGTGTCAACTGTTAAGTGGCTGACCCTCTACTAGTCTGTAAATGTGCTGGCTGTGGGACCTCTGGGTCTGTCCTGACTCTACCTCCAGTGCCCAATAAAGCTTTACAAAACTTAGTAAATATTTATTGAATGAATGAATGAATGAATGACCGGTCATTTTGACTTTTCACAACAATGTCCAGCAGCCCAGGAGTGGGAGAAAGAAAGCAGAAGGTGATGGTCACACAGGACCAGGACGGAGAGTAGGGAGGGTAAGGAATTACTGCTGTGAGGAAGAACCCTGCTGATGAATGACCCATCCTGAAACCCGGGTTGGAAAGAGCAGTAGTTGCACCAGGAACAGGGAGATGAGCTGGATGAGAGAGGCAGTCTCAACAAGTGAAGGACGTAGTAAAACCCTGTCTCTACTAAAAATACAAAAATTAGCCAAGCGTGGTGGTGGGTGCCGATAGTCCCAGCTCCTTGGGAGGCTGAGGCAGGAGAATTGCTTGAACCCAGGAGGTAGAGATTGCAGTGAGCTCAAATCGTGAGCCATTGCACTCCAGACTGGTGACAGCAAAACTTCGTCTCAAAAAAAGAAAAATCCTATGATGACCCTAACTCTATGTCCTGACTCTACCTCCAGTGCCCAATACACCTTTACAAACCTGGACTTTCGTCATGCCCAGGATTGTCATGAAGTGTTTCAGTATGCATGAATGTGTATGAGAAGTTGTGTGTGGAGGCTCTCTGGATTCAAATGAGATGGATGCATGAACCCACTAGGACCTTGAATAGACTGACTGAGAGGAAAGTACCCAATCAAAGAAGAGATGCAAATATGCATGTTTATTTCGTATTATGCTCTCCATAGCAAATTGACGGTTGTCAGGCTAAGGAGCCCATTCGTTTCCTGCTCCAATTTACTCTGTGCCCAATATGGCCTGGAACATAAACAGTCGTAAAAGCAACTATTGAGCACTTGCTTTGAATCAGTGCTTGCACTTCACACATTAGCTCATTTTATCCTCACAATAGCCCTCTAGGGTAAATAATTTTCTGAGGTTCAGAAAGCCAGCAAAGTGGTGGAGCGCCCATTAAACCCAGGCCTCTCTGCCTGCAGACACTGGGCTTTTCCCGTTCAGCTGGATTGTTACCAAGCATATGAGCCTTCACGTTCATAGTCGCTGCTATGAAGGAGATAACAATCCTAAAGCAATTGCAGAGGGGATTGAGAATGAAGGTAAACTCTTAGAAAGTTTACAGAACACATATCTTCTCTGTGCTCACATCAGACAAATAGTTGGCCCAGCACACAACATTTATTACCAAAGTTCTTGAATTGGGGCCTAAATTTTTTTTTTTTTTTTTTTTTTTTTTTGCTAAGGAGTCTTTTAAAATATCTTGCCTCAAAATGTATCTTAGAGTCATTCCTTGATTACTTGATTGGAAAACCTGCATGAAACTGCCACACACAGAGTCCCATTTGCAGCCATTCTTTCTCCGTTTTTTGAGCACCAAATGCTATATTTGGCATTTTGCAGCTTGGACATAAGGTGTTGCCTTCAGGGCCATAAAATGCGAGTGACAATTTTCTGCTCCGCTTAATGCTGTATCCAATTTTAGTTTCTTGTTTGTAATAATAAAAAAAAATTATTGGGACCTATAGTATAGGGAGCAGCCTTTGGGTGGGGTTTTGTTGAAATTTCTGCTTGGTAGCTTAGAAGGAAAAAGGCAGATCAAAGTGAAGTAACATGAGGAAATGTAAATATGAGGGTTGGTGGTGGTGCTGACCCTGGGGGAAGCAGCTTGGAGAGGATGATGAAATGCCAGTCCATCTGACAGCAGATTTCCAAAGAGAAGTGTATTTTCATGACTGCCTCACATGTACCTAGACAACGGGATGGATTATTTTTGTAAAAGTGAGTTCAGAAAATCTACTTTGATAATATTCATTCAATCTGCTCTGCTTTCCTGTTGATGTCAGTATTTTCCAGCATATGCAGCACTCATAAGGCACACAGAGTGCAGTCCTAGGCAGGAAGCCTTCAACATCAGTCTCCTTTGTACAAGGCAGACACGCTTCCATTTGAGATCTGCTAGGATAGTTTTGAATCTCGGCAATAACAATTGTGGCCCCAAAAGAAATCAACTGGAAGGCTGGGCGCGATGGCTCACGCCTGTAATCTCAGCACTTTGGGAGGCCGAGGCGGGTGGATCACCAAGTCAGGAGTTCGAGAATAGCCTGACCAACATGGAGAAACCTCGGCTCTACCAAAAATACAAAAATTAACCGGGCATGGTGGCACGCGCCTATAATCCCAGGTACTCAGGAGGCTGAGGCAGGGGAACTGCATGAACCCGGGAGGCAGAGGTTGCAGTGAGCCAAGATCGTGCCACTGCACTTCCAGCCTGGCAACAGAGCAAAGGCTCTGTCTCAAAAAAAAAAAAAAAGAAATCAACTTGAACTTGGAGAAATTTCTGCCTCCTTTCCCAACTCATGCTGAACCAGTTAGTAAATGGTCTTATAAGCAATAAAGATATTAATATACTTGAGAGTTGAACAGAGAATTGCTGTTACATGGCAGAAGGTGTGTTGGTGTTGTGACTCCCTGAATTATTTTTTGTTATTTTCATTTACACCTGTACTGCTCTTAAAGTGGCAGCAACATACATTTGACAGATTCATGTTAAGAATACAGGGCTGGGTGCAGTGGCTCAGGGCTGTAATCCCAGCACTTGGGGAGACTGAGGCAGGTGGATCACTTGAGCTCACCAGTTCAAGACCAGCCTGGGCAACATGGTGAAACCCAGTCTCCATGAACAAATACAAAAAAAAAAAAAAAAAAAAAAGTAGCTGGGTGTGGTGGTGCATGCCTGTGGTCCCAGTTACTCAGGAGGCTGAGGTGGGAGTATCACTTGAGGCCAGAAGGCAGAGGCTGCAATGAGCTGAGATTGTGCCACTGCATGGACAGAATACAGTAGATTGGCTTTGCAAGACTCATAGGTTTAAAAGGATCCCTCTCTTCTTCATCAGACCATAGCTGCACGGGAAAGAAATTAACCTATTAATAACACAAGATGTGGACAAGACTTACCCAGAGGGGAGTGACTGAAAAACAAGACATTTTGCTTTGGCTTTTAGCCATAAATGATGAAGATTTCTATGTGTTACTATGAGACTCCCATACCTCCCTTTAAGCATAAAGCTGATCGTGAACAACCTGTGGAAAGCCACCTGTGGTTTCAGTGGACACCCACACTCTTCTGTTCATGATTTTAGAATACAAAGACGTATGAGTTTTTTAAGGCTGCTGTCATAAAATACCACAAACTTGCTGCCTTCAACAACAGAAATGTATTGTCTCACAGTTCTGGAGGCTGGAAGTCTGAGATCCAAGTGCTACAGGATCCGTTCCTTTCAAGGCCAGTGAGGGAGAATGTGTTTCAGGCCTCTCTCCTGGCTTCTGGTGGCTTGCTGCCGATCTTCGGTGTTCCTCGGCTGGTAGACGCATCACCTGGCTCCCTGCCTTCACCCTCATAAGGTGTTCTCCCTGCGTGCCTGAATCTGCGTCCAAATATCCCCTTTATATAACGATAGCAGTCATATTGGAGCAGGGCCCACCCTAATGACCTCATTCTAACTTGATGACCTCCACACAAACTCTGCTTCCAAAGAAAGTCACAGTTGAGGTGGGGGACAAAATTCAAACTGCAACAAAAGAGTTGGCCTCTTGATTTATGAGCTGATTAGCTACTTTATAGATTACATAGGCTCTTGATTTCTCCTTTGTACTTTTTTTTTTTCCTGCATAGTTTTGTGTAAGAAAAGTTAGGTAAAGAAAAGGGACAAGATGAAGTTGAAGCCACAGTCTCACACTGTCACACTGAGCTTTGGTATCACGGCAGTCAAAATGAGGCTTTTAGTTCGTGGTGTGTGCAGATGGCTTCTTGTCACAGTCGTAGATACACAGTGGTGGCTGCCTTAAGTCTAGAATGCCAGACCTAATTACAAATGACAGTGATGAAGTCAGGACGGTAATCTAATTTAAAATGGGGACCCACAATATACAATATATCCTAGCGATGCTCACTGCTGTGCGAGTCAATCATTTGACAGCTTCATCCAGTGTGTGGCCGTGGCTGGTATTGCTTTAGGCTGTAAGGGTGTGAAGACGGAGACCTCAGGGAGCCCCCATTCCATGGGTCAAAGCTGGGGCATGGCAGCCCGGAGGCGCAGAGTCCAGGACAGAGCTGACGTTCTGTCTGTGCTTGCTATAGCTTGTGGCACATCATTGAGCACGTGGGGACACAGCTGACTGGCTTCCTACTAACCAACATTCTCACTCACAGGTCAGAAGGGGATGCGGCTCTTCTAGAAGCTCACACTGCACATCCCCACCCCATTTTACCTTCTCACCCATTCTCAAGACCTCACCCACGTGAGACATGTCTGCTTTGCTCCACCTTCCCAGCTCAGTAACTTACTTTAAGAGAAATCATCTTCACAGCTTTCTCCTAGGGGAAATCATTCTGAAATAATTTTGAGTAGCAGTGTTTTTTTCCAGAACATTCTAAGACTCAGCAGTAACTTTTGAAGAGGGAAGGCGTTTAAAAATGAAATTTCATTTTACTAACTGCCACACGGCATAGCTTTTCTAGGGTTGTGGTTAGGATTACGGGAGAGAGGCACCAGAGTGTATTACAACACAGGGCTGACCTTTTACCACCCGGCTGAAGCTCGAAAAACAAAACCAAATCCCATCTTACTAACCATACCTGCGTCTTTTCTGGGAAATACCCCAGAATACAAGTTTGTTTATTTTTTAAGATGGTTTTCCTTCTCTGGGAGAACAATCCTGAAGCTTAAGTCAATAAAGTTCTCATGCTACATAAGCATTTTGCCTCTTCGGGTCAGGCTTGAGGCCTTTTTTTCCCCTTTCTTCTGGAACACACATCACGTGCCTTAGATCACGGTGCGTTCTAGGCAGGTTATGCAATTTTAATCTCATAAATATGAAAATAAAACACATAATCAGAGTGAAAACAGGGCATTTTCATTTTAAACCAAAGGAAGCCAAAACAACAGGGAAGAAAGGAAATTAATTAGAACCATCTCTGGGGTCAAGGTGCATTTGTCCTCGTTCTTTTTTAACTTTTCCCACTGTTTTCTTCTTCCCCATTCCACAGCATTCCTCATCCTCTATCTTGTCTTTCTTGGTGTATCTCTAGTGTTCTAATTCTATCCCATCTTCTTCCACTGAAATAATGACATTTTAAAGACAAAATTGGCCGGGCGTGGTGGCTCAAGCCTGTAATCCCAGCACTTTGGGAGGCTGAGGTGGGCACATCACCTGAGGTCAGGAGTTTGAGACCAGCCTGGCCAATATGGTGAAACCCCGTCTCTACTAAAAATACAAAAGTTAGCTGAGCGTGGTGGTGGGTGCCTGTAACCCCAGCTACTCGAGAGGCTGAGACAGGAGAATTGCTTGAACCAGAGAGGCAGAGGTTGCAGTGAGCCGAGATTGTGCCATTGTAGTCCAGCCTGGGCGACAAGAGTGCAACTCCGTCTCAAAAAAAAAGACAAAACTAAGTGAATGTCTCTGAAGCAATGTACCTCCCCCTCTTGATAATAAAAGGGTTTGGCAATAAGGCAATGATTAACCCAGTGAATGAATTGCTTTCTGATGGGGTCAGGTCAGGTGGGGCCAGGGTGGCAGAGGTGACTTTGCCTACTGATATTGGCCCTGTATAAAATAACAGCTGATATATACGCAACATCTTTTACCTGGCTTATATGTGAGCTTGTTTCTCTTTTATAACAGCGCTGAAATGTAAAATGGTTTTATTTTACAGTAGAGGAATGTGATACTGAAGGAATTAAGTTCCTTGCCAGTCTTGTTAGAGTTGGAAAGGGAACCCAGGTCCTTTTGACCCAGGCATCCATCATCACCCTGTGGCTAGTAATGATGAGAGGAGAACCAAGAGAACAGGGAGGCAGAGATCCTTGTTCAAGTGCTCTTGAAACAGAGTTATTTAAGATTCAGAATGTGAAAGCGTCAGGGAAAGTCATCATGTTCAGTGTTTTCCATTCTCCGTTAGCCATGGGTCAGGGTGAACTTAGACATCACTGCAGATGAGGCCTGGGGAAAGATGACAACCTCAAATGTATCCATGCAATGGAATATTATTCAGCCTTCAAAAAGAAGGAGATCTTGCCATATGTAATAATCAGTGAATCTGGAGGGCATTATGCTCAGCAAAAAAAGCCAGTTACAGAAAGATAAACACTGCATATTCCACCTCTATGAGGTACCTAAAAGAGCCACACTTACAGGGGCAGAGAGTACCACCTTGGGTGCCACGGTCTGGGGGAGATTGAGGTAGTTGTGAACCAATGGGTAGAAAGTTTCAGTTATGCAAGATTACTAATTTCTGGAGGTCTACAGTACAACATAGCATCTGTAGTTAACAACCCTGTATTGCACAGTAGAAAATCTGTGAGAGAGTAGGTCTCATCTTCAGTGTTCTTATCGCAATAAAATAACAACACAAAACAAACCCGCAGACGGGCATGAATGTTCTCCGGCAATGAGATGGGGTTTAGGAGACAGGCAGTGGTGGAGAAAACCAATGATTGGTTAGAGCCGGAGTGAGCGATCAGTGACGAGTGCCAGAGAAGGACACAGGGCATGGAGGGGATTGGAGGGAGAGAGTAGCTGGAGGGATCTAGGGTTCCATGCCTAGACCTGAGAGCTAGGGAGACGGGAAAACAAGGGCAGTGATGAAGTCACTTGTCTTCTCATGACTCTCAGCCTCTCCCTCTTGCGGGTTGCCTCCTGGTGACGGCACGTCTTGTACCTCCAGCTGTCATACCTGCTTCCAAGAAGGATAAAGAAAGGTGCCAGCTATGTTTGTCCCCGTGTATCGGCAAACACTATCAACGACACCCCTAGCATACTTGTGCTTATGTCTTATTGGCCAGAACTATGACTCATGGCCACCCAAGGCTAAAAAGGAGGTTAGGAAAACAAGTCAGTCAACTGGGATTATACCTACAAGGACGGAGAGCCTGGGTGAGCCAGCAGCTGTGTCTGCTGCTGCTATGTCCTTACTCACATCTTTGTGTCAGCAACTCTCCGGATTGCTTTTCACCTGACACCATCAATGCTATAAGAAAGGAATTTATACAGGATGAAAGACAGACCCAACATGAGCAATGGGAAGGAGACTTTTGATGTACGGGGTACTTTAAGAGAACAGGTTTATGAAGAGTTCCAAGTGCCGACTGTTGTGTTCGCAGAAAGTAGCCAAGCCATTCGTGGGTCCGAGGTGGATGGATGTAGGGCCGGGAGAAGAAAGCAGGATGCAATGGCAGTAACGATGAACCCAGTTTATTTTGTAATTTTCCCCGGGATCAACAACTTCTTTGCTGTACTAGTTGCTAAAAATCTCCAGTGCCTTCTTTTGCCACGCAAACTGAACTTTACAGATGCTTGCTGTAAAAAAGTACACCCAAGGACCTTCACCCAGAAGATAAGAAAGACGCTAACAACCTGCAGCACGGTGGAGGCTGCAGGTGAAGGGGTCTAGGGTATAGGTCACTGATGCTTCTCGGAATCAGCCTGGACATCCCCTGAGCTATTTGGCCTCAAAGGGCTGGGCCATGGTGACACCCTAGAAGCTGCCTGAACTGGGCTCTAGGCTATTAGTGCCAATCTTGAATTCTTTCCCAAGAGCAAGGCCAATCATGAATTAGTTCAGCAGAAGAGCCAAAAGGAGGGAGACCATGAATTACTCCATTTAAATTCTTTTCTCTCATTTTTTCCTGGTTAATTTTCCTTCAGTTTCGTTTTGGAAGTTCTTTGGCTGTGAAAGCCTGGGTTTTCCCTGCTGTGAGGTCAGGGCACTAGATTTTGGAGAGATCATTTACATTCTTGGTCTCTTGATTGACAGAGCCGCTGTCTGCTCATAAAGACAGACAGTGACTCTTTGTGGATGCCACAGTGGGCGACACTCTTTCTGTGACGTGACAAAGGTCATTTATCGAGCTAGGAAGGAGCCACTGTCTTTGGGATTTCAGTTGACCTTGTAGCCACAGGAGGCCCAGAGAAGGGTTTCCTTTCAGTCTAACTTGTGTCACTTTGAATTAAACATTTGGCATCACGGCTGGAAGATTATTTTTAAAACTCGCCTTGTTTAAAGAGATTCAATTGATTTATCATGTTAATGCTGTAACTCAAATTCCCAACATGCAAATAAGAGTGACTTATGAAAACATTATCTTCTAAAATTATAACTCCTGAAGATGGGTATATTTTTCCTCTACAGTGTCAAATCACTCCAAATGAGCTCTGATTGTGTGAACCATACATTCCCCCACTGCAAGTCAAACTCTCTTCAAGGCTAGGTTTTTGCACTTGATAGTTCAATATTTATACTCTCACCCTTTCTTACTACAACTAAAAACATTTCTTTAAAAATCAAGTAAAAGGGCTGGGCGTGCCTGTAATCCCAGCACTTTGGGAGGCCGAGGCAGGTGGATTGCCTGAGCTCAATGAGACCAGTCTGGGCAACACAGTGAAACCCCATCTCTACTAAAATAAAAAAATTTAGCCGGGCATGGCGGCATGTGCCTGTAATCCCAGCTACTTGGGAGGCTGAGACAGGAGAATCGATAGAACCAGGAAGGCAGAGGTTACAGTGAGCCGAGATCGTGCCACTGCACTCCAGCCTGGGCCACAGAGCAAGACTCCATCTCAAAACAAAAACAAAAACAAAACAAGTGAAATATTTGTATTTATAGAAAGTCAGATGATGGAAATTGTTCTACTTATTTTAGAAGTTTGATATTCTAGTGAGATTAATATGTTAAAAGAGTTTAGTTTTTTTCAGTGGCCAAAATATGTTTATCAAGTGCCTATGCTAGAGTGCTATATTAGACACTGTACAAAGAAAAAAAATACATGATCTTCTTGGAAGTAGTTTTTGATCTAGGGAGCAAGTCTATAAAATTCATTTCAAAGTGATTTGAAAATTAATCAGCCGGGTGCGATGGCCCATGCCTGTAATCCTAGCACTTTGGGAGGCTGAGGCGAGCAGATCACCTGAGGTCAGGAGTTCAAGACCAGCCTGGCCAACTTGATGAAACCCTGTCTGTAATAAAAATACAAAAATTAGCAGGTGTGGTGGCGGATGCCCATAATCCCAGCTACTCTGGTGGATGAGATAGGAGAGTCGCTTGAACCCAGGAGGCGGAGGTTGCAGTGGGCTGAGATTATGCCGTTGCATTCCAGCCTGGGCAACAAGAGCAAAATTCTGTCTCAAGAAAAAAAAAAAAGAAAAAGAAAAAATAAAATTAATTGTATCATTGACCATTTTTAGGTTCATCCTTCCCTCCTGGGTCATTATTAGTAAGTACTGCTGTTACATCGCCCAGTAAGCTACTAAATGATGTTGGATGAATAAATAAACATCTAGGAATGGGAAGGAGAGTAAACTGAACAAATAGTAATGAATTAGAGTAATCCTTTAAAAGGTGGAAATTATTAGAACAGAAATGCAGTTTAAATAAGTTACAGACGAAGACAGCAGCATAAAACACATGGGAATATTTGCATCTTCTTCCCCAAACTTATGCTCCTTTTGTTGGTGGAGGGTAACAAGAGGGACGTAAATGTTTCATTTTTGGACCATCAGAGTTTTGGTCTCCATTCTACTCAGAGAGATCCCACTTTCATTCACAGCAGTATCATCTCTAGTGGGTCCTATTGCAATAGCCTCCCGGTGGGATATTCCTGACCCCTATGGTCTAAATGTTTGCAACCTCCAAAATGCACATGTGGAAATCCTAGCCCCCAAGGTGATGGTGTTAGGAGATGGGTGTTTCAGGAGGTGGTTAGGTCATGAAGGCAGAGACACATGAATAAGATTAGTGCCCTTATAAAAGGGCCCCTGGGAGCTCTCTCACCCCTTCTACCAAGGGGGACACAGCAAGAAGCTGCCGTCGATGGGCCAGAAAGTGGACCCTCAGCAGACGCTGAATCTGCCTTAGTATAGGACCGCGCAGCCTCCAGAAGTGTGAGAAGCAAATTTCTGTTGCTGGTAAGCTACTCAGTCTATGGTGTCTTGTCATAGCAGCCCTAGCAGACGAAGACTCTCACTCCTCCGCTCAGTCACTGTCCAGATTATAGGCCTTGTTATGCCATCCTCCACTAAAGACCATCCAATGCCTCATCATCATTGGCAAAGAAAGCCAAGCATCTCGGTATAAACCCCCTGCCAGGCTCCCCCACATGAACTGCCCATCTATCACCAAGTCAGCCATGTACAGAGCCTGCCATGCTGTCTATTGCCTCCACGGGGACTGTCCTTTGCTGTTTGTAACCCCATCCCCAGCCTTCCAAACTCAGCTCAAAGGGTAAAACCCTGGAGAACCTTCCCTTCCTCCTCTCTTCCTTTCTGGCTGACTTTCTCTGCTTCTATTATAACCTCTCCTACTCCACTGGTGTTATTTTGCTTACGTGATTGTCCCCCGTGCACTGGCAGGAACTGGGTCCCGGTCATCTCTATGTGTCTAAGGAACCAGATGGTGTCTGTTACATTGACCATGCTTACTTCATATCTGGGGGGATGAGTGAGTAAAGGAATGAATGCAGACTTCGATGGAGAGAAAGGATTGCAGGACGTTTTTAAACGGTGGGGATGAGAGGCGTCGAATAGTCTTGAATTCCAAAGTGTATGTGAACCTAAGTCCCAAATACTGTGTGTTATTTTTAGTGAAGCCCCCCTTTTTGGTCCTGGAGGAGTGGTTCTCTAAGTGGTATATAGGTTCATTTTCACACTGCTGATAAAGACATACCCGACACTGGGTGATTTAAAAAAAAAAAAAAAGGCTTAATGGGTCACGGTTCCATATGGCTGGGAAGGCCTCCCAATCATGGCCACAGGCAAAAGAGAGAATGAGAACCAAGCAAAAGGGGTTCCCCTCATAAAATCATCAGATCTCATGAGACTTGTTCACTACCAAGAGAACAGTATGGGCGAAAACACCCCCATGATTCAATTATCTCCCACCGGGTCCCTCCCACAACACATGAGAATTATGGGAGTTACAATTCAAGATGAGATTTGGGTCTGGGTGTGGTGGCTTATGCCTGTAATCCGAGCACTTTAGGAGGCCGAGGCGGGCGGATCAAGAGGTCAAGTAATCGAGACCATCCTGGCTAACATGGTGAAACCCGGCCTCTACTAAAAATGCAAAAAGTTAGCTGGGCATGGTGGCACGCACCTGTAGTCCCAGCTACTTGGGAGGCTGAGGCAGGAGAATTGCTTGAACACATGAGGCGGAGGTTGCAGTGGGCCAAGATCTCGCCACTGCACTTCACCCTGTGCGACAGAGTGAGACTCCCTCTTAAAAAAAAAAAAAAGATGAGATTTGGTTGTGGACACAGCCAAATCCCATCAGTGAACTCCCCAGACCAGCAGTGTCAGGATCATCTGGGAACTTACCAGAAATGCAGATTCTCAAGCCCCACTGTAAACCTCCTGAGGCAGAAACTCTAGGGTGGACCAGCAATCTGTGTTTGAACAAGCCCTCCAGGTGATTCTAATGCAGCTGCAATCTGAGAACCACTACCTTCAGAAGTAGGAAGGTCAGGCCAGTGCGGTGGCTCATGCCTATAATACCTGCACTTCAGGAGGCCAAGGAGGGTGGATCACCTGAGGTCAGGAGTTCAAGGCCAGCCTGACTAACATGGTGAAACTCTGTCTCTACTAAAAATACAAAAATTAACTCAGCGTGGTGACGTGTGCCTGTAATCCCAGCTACTTGGGAAGGAAGCTGAGGCAGGAGAATCACTTGAACCTGGGAGGTGGAGGTTGAAGTTAGCTGAGATTGTGCTATTGCACTCCAGCCTGGGCAAACAGAGTGAAACTCTGTCTCAAAAAAAAAAAAGAAAAGAAAAAGAAATAAGCAAGTGAGGATTTCATAATATGCTTGTGTCCTGGCTTGAATTCTGTGCGGATGAATGAGTTTACGCTGGCTCACCTGCATGGGGAAAACTGCTTGTGACTACCTGTCATGTACTAAAGTCCCTAAGACCCCCATTCAGGTCCACTCTCCTTTCTTACCCGGATTTCCCACACCCCTCTGCTTCTAATGGCAGAACAGAGCGTTTTAGAGGATAAGATCTAGAGCTTTGATTCACATGAAAAGAGATAGCTGGAATGGAAAAAAAAAAAAAAAGCCTGTTTATGTTGGAACAAGTCCCCTAGCCTCTGGGTTTGTCCTGCTTTTTTGAGAAGGAAGGAGACAGCAACAGGTACTGGACAGATCACGGCTTGATGGTAGAGACGCCTGTGTTGGAATCCTACCTTCAGTACTTAGAAGCCGGCGGACTCCTTACCTTTCCTGGGCCCTAGTTCCACCAAATGTGGAAGGGGAGTCATAGTAGCCACCCATAGGGGTATTGTGAGGATCAAATGAGACACCTTGTTAGGCGGGAGCTCGACACTACCAACCCCTTCCCTTCTCCCACCATTTGGTAAAAGGCCTGGACTGGGCCAGATTCACAAGGGGATTTAAGGGCAGAGACGAATCAGTCTTTTCTGTGACACTTTCAGGCTGTGTTTACCAAGTTTTGGTGATAGAGGGACCCTGACAGTGTTGCCAGATAAAACACAGGGCGTCCAGTTACGTTTAAATTTCAGATAAACCATGAATAATGTTGTAGCAGAAGTGTGTCCTGTGCAATGTCTGGGACATGCTTATGCAAAAATATTATTCCTTGTTTATCTGAATTTCAAAGTCAAGTGAGTTAGGTGTCCTGCGTTTTTATTTGCTAAATCTGGCACCCTTGGGGTAAAAGCAAGTTCCATGGCTCCGCTTTTCTCCCCTTTCCTTAATATTTTCATAAAGTCCATTTCTGAGCAGAACATGCTGGTCACACCTCATGGGAAAACCTGGCACCGAAGGACACTAGGTGATGTGGACTTGGAGGAGAGCCCCATCAAATTGTCTTGGAAATGTGGGAAGAGAAAAGGAAGGAGGGCTTGATGATGGTTCAGGTCTCAGATTCTTGCTTCCACCACTGAAGGACAGGAAGCCACGCCTTTCCCTCACTCCCCGCCCCCCAGGCACCTCTGGAGACAAATTATGGTCGTCTCCCCATTCCTGCGGACTTGCCCACAACTCCAGGTCAGATAAGGCGTTTAAGGCAAGGAGCATGCTTTTTAGGATTTCATGGCATTATTTTTATTTCCCAAAGTGGTATCATTCCAATAAAGAGACTTCACTCAATCTAGCAATTGAGTTGGAACTTAAAGTATTTGCTTATTTTTACTCCTTTGAAAATGATTAGCAGTTGAATTATTTAAACTAGAAAGAGATGAGGGAGTGAGAAGGGAGGGCTGCCCGCCCCAGGCACAGCCAGGGGGAGTGTTAAATGTGGTTATCAGGACATCAAAGAACCAAGGAGAGACTCCTTTGATCTGAAGCTTGTCAGAGTTGCAATTAGATCTTTGAGATGCTGCACTTGGCCACCCCTCCCTTCTTCAGTATTTCTTCTTTCTTCATGGACACCTGGAGGTGCTAGCACAAGGCAGGCCCCAGAAGAAGCCCGCGTGGCTGTGCGAGATCCAGTGTGCCCTGGGACATGGAGGCAAAATCTTTCTCAGAGAAAAATCCCTTTTATAAATGCATTTGATTTTTTCTGAGATAGAGTCTGCCTCTTGTCACCCAACTTGGAGTGCAGTGGAGCGATGTTGGCTCGCTGCAACCTCTGCCTCCCAGGTTCGAACTATTCTCTTGCCTCAGCCTCCGGAGTAGTTAGGATTATAGGCATGTGCAACCATGCCCAGCTAATTTTATGTAGTTTTGTAGAGATGGGGTTTTGCCATGTTGGTCAGGCTGGTCTTGAACTCCTGACCTCAGGTGTTCTGCCCCCCTCAGCCTCCCAAAGTGCTGGAATCACAGGCACCCTCCACCATACCTGGCTGATTTTTGTATTTTTAGTAGACGTTGGCCAGGCTGGTCTCGAACTCTTGGTCTCAGTTGATCCACCGCCTCAGCCTCCCAAAGTGGTGGGATTACAGGCGTGAGCTACCGCACCCGGCCGCCATTGCTTATTTTTAAGATGCGGGGAAAGATGAATGGAGCCCTTTATCCCAACACCCGTTATACCTGCACTTGCCTGCTCTAGCGTGTAAGCTGATGTGAATCGCACTGTGCTTTCAATGTTTTCCCTTTGATACAAATGGAAAAGGTACGCAATTGGCTGGGACTAACTTTGGGGTTGTCTGGATTTTCCAAAGGTTTGAGTAGTGGGAAACCCAGGTGAGGTCTGTCAAATCTAAGAAAAGTCAGCTTTACATCCCAGCCAAATTCTACCCCTTCTGATTTCTGTGACTTTTTGCTAAACAACGTAAGACAACACAATCAAACCTAGAGGTCTTCCCTGCCTTCCTGTTACCTGAAAAGCGGCTCACGGGGGCCTTTAAGATCTTATTCATGGCAATCCTCTAAGCAGCTTCAGTCTTATCCTGGTGATTTTTTTCCACGATTTATACTAGTCCAAAAAATTCAAGAATAATGGGTATATTTCTGCAGCTGAGCCAAACATTATCAGTCTTTGCATGACACAGAATGTCTCGTGGTTTGAATGTTTGTTTCCCTAGCGGACAAGATTTGATATGTGTGTTTCCTAATCCTGAGCTATCGAAATATTGATTCTCATCCTGACCTGGCCTCCTGGGAACAGAGCCAGCATGTCTGTATCTCTGGGCTCTGAATTTAGGCTATTGCCCCCCTGGCCTAGCCTGTGAACACCAGGATGAAACTAGATTTGCTTGGGGGTGGGAACTGTAAATCCCTGTGAAATAGCTATCTGTCCTCAGTTCTACTCGACAGAATGAGGCAACCATTCCCCACATTTCTGGCCCGTGTTATCATGTGTTGACCTTAATATCCTTCTTGCTTCTTTCTCCTATTTGATTTTAATGTATACAGGCTGTCCAGTGAAAATTAGAAAAGAAATCCTAGCTAAAGATTCATTTGAACTTCTGAGTAGGTTTGTCTGAAAGATGTATTTTACAAGGAATTCCAGAAAGATGAATAATTCACACCACGCCGAAAATGTTACCTGACATGAAAAAGTATTAAAGACCTTTCCATTACTTTTGTGACCTTTGAATGGAGAGGAAAGATGGTCTGGACCCATGCTGTCACAATCTGGAGCTGGGCATAGTATCTGATAGGCTGTAATTCCATTCTATTTGAAGATGGGCGGGTGGGGGATACGGGTGACTGTCATACATCCATTCAACCTCTTCAGACCATGAGAATATTTAGGAAAAAGAACAAAGGTGAACCCCGAGGAGATGAATATGCCTTTTTATAACATGGTTAATGTTTTCTAAATATGGCTTAGAATATTTAGAATATTACTTTTTTTCATGTAATTTCTTCCACTATTTTCCCATTTTGGGCCACCAAAATAGTCCCCTGGATCAGGGTGATAACCTCCAAATTGGCCTCTGTTCCATATTCATCCTCCATACTATGGCCAGACTGAGGTCTTGAAAGTGCCTACCTGTGTACAATCCTCTAGGGCTCCCTATTACCCTCAGTCCCATGTTTATTATCTAACATATATGGTTGTCCACGATCTGACCCACCTCCCTTTGCAGACTTGGTTTCCTTCCAATCCCATCTTGAACTTCACCTTCTAGAAACACTGAAATGCTGTCTTCCATGTTTGCCTTTGCTCAGGAAGTTCATTTTTCTTGGAGGTCCATTTCTTTCTCTTTTCCCTGAGTGTCCTTCTCTGTGACATGTCCTCCAGGAGTCCTCCCCAGTGGCCTCCTCTCCTCACATTAATGGCCTTTCCTTTGCACTTTCTTTTCTTTTTTTCAGACGGAATCTCGCTGTGTTACCCAGGCTGGAGAGCAGTGGCACGATCTTAGTTCACTGCAACCTCCACCTCCCGGGTTCAAGTGACTCTCCTGCCTCAGCCTCCCAAGTAGCCGGGATTACAGCCACACGCCACCATGCCCGGCTAATTTTTTTGTTTTTATTTTTAGTAGAGACAGGGTTTCACCATGTTGGCCAGGATGATCTTGGTCTCCTGACCTCGTGATCTGCCCTTCTTGGCCTCCCAAAGTGCTGGGATTACAGGCCTGAGCCACCACACCTGGCCCGTCCTTTTCACTTTCTTAGCAGAACGTGTCACTGCCCTAACCACAATTACTGATCCCTTGGCTTATCTGTCTCCTTGATGACATTGTCAATTCCTTGAGATTAGAAACATGCATTTTAGAATTTGTCTAGCAGGCGTTCCGGTTTTTGCCGGAAGGCCCCTTATTAAAAAAATAATAATAATAATAAATTAATTTTAAAAAAAGAAACGTGCCTTTTCCATATTTGTAACCACAGTGACTCACTCAGTGCATAATGCAGAGTATTTTGAACTGAATTCAGGAGAAGATTCTGAGAGTAGAAACAGGAATAATAAAGTCAAAAAGAAATGGGCATTGATAACATTCTGATTTTGGTAACAAGGCTTTAAGGAAAAATTATCATCTCTATTTTATCAATAAGGAAACTCCGAATGACAGTGATTACGAGTTTGGCCAGGAGTCACAGAAAGCAAATGGAAGAACCCCAACTTGACTGTGAGCACCTCCAGGAAAGGATCAATAGTATTTGTGGAGCTGAAGCGGTTGTTAGAACGTCGGCAAGCTTTGCTCTGAGTGTGTTCATCCTCAAATCACACGTAGGAAGAGGCTCTCTAGAACCCATCTAATTTGTTTTCTTCTTTGCGTTAGGTTATCTTAACAGTACCATTTTGGCATAGTAAAAAGTAGGTAATAGTCTCTTGGATTTAAAAAAGTTATTTATTAGTCCACTCAGCACTCAGCAAGTATTTATTGAATACTTATTATATACCAGGCACTGTGTGCAGAAGGATGTGATTTAAAGCAAGAAAATCTGCCCTAATGAAGCTTTTGTGGTAAATAATCTGCCTAGAAAAATTCCTCTAATAATGTAGAATGTACTAACCCCTGACTCACCAGTGAATTACATATTTTATCAACTGGACTCATGTAAATCATGCATGCTGGTGGCACAAAAAGCTAAAGCCAGAAGCATTTATGAACCACCAAAGAGTTCCTGGATCTTCTGGGTTTGTGCGTTGCAACAGAAAGAACTGTAAGCATGAAAGGAAATTATTGAAAATACATTAGTTGGCTCAGAGAACCACTGGGACAGCTGGAGGAGCAGGCTTGGGAACTGGGCAGAAACAAAGCGATGCAGTGCCTCCGATCCTTGGCAAACGTTCATCTGCAGAATCGGCAGTGAGGACACTGCTGTGCCACTGGTTACTACCAGTCAGTGTATTCTGTCTGGCTGCTGATGCTGGACTCAGATATTGCTAGTACCATTGTCTCCACCAAGAATTACTCTCTGTTCTCACATCTGAATCTCACCAGCTCCTGCTCCTTATGGGTACATATAATTGGTGAGTGCTGTGCATACATGGGTCTGTGCCCTGGCTGCAAGGCATGCTGGGAATATGGGTACCCTATTCTGTAGCCACTATAGAGGAAGAGGGCCCTGCCTCCCCAGAACACTTATACATAGGGGAATTTGGCATCTGGACAGCCAGAAGCATGGCCAATGTCCATTATAGTCACAACAGATTTTTTTTTTTTAGTCTTAAGATTGAGATATCTTGGCCAGGCATGGTGGCTCATGCCTGTAACCGCAGCACTTTGGGAGGCCAAGGCGGCAGATCACAAGGTCAGGAGATCGAGACCATCCTGGCCAACATGGTGAAACCCCGTCTCTACTAAAAATACAAAACTTAGCTGGGCACGGTGATGTGCAGCTACTCAGGAGGCTGAGGCAGGAGAATCGCTTGAACCTGGGAGGTGGAGGTTGCAGTGAGCCGCACCACTGCGCTCCAGCCTGGTGACAGAGCGAGACTCTGTCTCAAAAAGAAAAAAGAAAAAGATTGCAATATCTTACCAGCGGCCACATCATACCATGTGAGAACAAATAAGTATTTACCTTTTTCTAACAATACTAATTGAATTTCTGAACTGTCTTTGGTTATTAGGTTCATTTCATTTTATAGAAACAGTTTCTTTGCTTATACCCATTACTGGAGATAATAAAAAAGAAAAAAAGAAAAAGAAAAAAGAAAAGAAAAAAAACCAGTTTCTATAGAAGAGATTTTATAGAACTTATGATCAGAATTTAACCACATGTCTTTCTTTATGGAAGTAGTAAAAATGAAAAAAATGGAATAATAATACATTATAACAATATTGGGTTTTCTCCCTCTGTCTGTCCTTTTTCCTTCCTTCCTCCCTCCCTCCCTTCCTTCTTTCCTCCTTCCCTCCCTCCCTTCCTCCCTCCATCCCTTCCTTCCTTCCCTCCTTCCTTCCCCCCTCCCTCCCTCCCTCCCTTCCTTCCTTCCTCCCTCCCTCCCTTCCTTCCCCCTCCCTCCCTCCCTTCCTCCCTCCCTCCCTCTCTCCCTCCCTCCCTTCCTTCCTCCCTCCCTCCCCTCCCTTCCTTCCCTCCTTCCCTCCCTCCCTTTTTTCCTTCCTTCCCTCTTTCCCTCCC
>CAUYLG010063319.1:0-119427 GCA_963573385.1 Cacajao melanocephalus
CTGATTCTGTCAGTTCATCACACTCATTCTCCGTCAGGCCTTGTTCTCTAGCTGATGAGGAGCTGCGATCTCCTGTAGGAGGAGAAGCATTCTGATTTTGGGTGTTCTCAGCCTTTTTGCACTGGTTTCTTCCCATTTTTGTGGATTTATCCACCTGTCGTCTTTGTAATTGCCGACTTTCAGATTGGGTCTGAGTGGACGTTGGGCTTGTTGGTGATGAAGTTTTTTCTGTTTCTTAGTTTTCCTTCGGCGGATACCCCTTCCCCAGAGAGCTAGGTCTTCCCGGGTTCAGCTGTGCTTACTGTGAAACTCTCAGTCCTCAGCACTTCCAGTTGCTGTTCTCCTTGTGGGGGTGGGACCAGCCAAGCCCAACTCAAAGGGCACCCAGTCCCCTATACTCCGCACCGAGAAGCACCGCGCTGGGGTGCCTGCAAATCAGCCACACCAGCCAGAAGAGTCACGCTGGTGAACCGTGTGGCTCCTCCGCTGGGAATCTCCCAGTTTGTGGGCAACAGAAATTCATCTGAAATTGCGGCATCCACTCGCTCTCTGCGCTTTCACCAGGAGCTGCAATCCTGAGCTGCTGCTAATCGGCCATCTTGGATATCTCTCCCATATTCTGAAATTTAGATATTCTACCATTTCAAACTCAATGTAGTGTGGAGATAATCCTAATCAACAAAGTTTAACCCAGCATTAAAAGTATGTAGTTAGATGTCTATTATAGTCTAACATATTTAAACACAATATTAAAATAAACATATGATCTCAAGAACCAGACTCTGAAAAGAGGTAGACAGATTGAGTCTAATTGATATCTAAACAATAGACAAACTAAATTTTAAAAAGATTAATTATGCCCCCACTTAAAGACAGCAGTCTAATTTCATGGACTTGAAGAATATGTAGTCTCATAAACACATCTGACCAGAGCTGTGGGGGTGTCACTTAGCAGAGTTAGTGGGGTGGCCCTTCTAATTCGTACCCTGAGGTCAAGATTCACGAACTAGATCAATCATCTCTTTTTCAATTGTTAGACTACTTGCTTTAATATCATAAATATAGACACAAATATGAAAATCTCTCATTGGACAGCAAAAGACAGAGCTGAAGATGAGATTAAAAACCCAGGCTTTTCAAGGTGAAAGCTAAACAACATTTCACAAAAGGCCACGTGCTGGATTGGTTTGTGGATGAGAGACCATACCAAATTTAACTGGCTACATAGCACTGATTGAGTGCTTACTACGTGTGCCAGGTCTGTTTGAGGACTTCTCAGACAGAACGTAATTTTTGATACAACAGCACTATATAAAGTGTTGTTGCTTTCATTTTACAGAAAAGGAGCTGAGGTTCTGAGATGTATATTTTGCAATTTTATTTGTCAGTGTTAAGATTGTTCATGATCTGAGTTTTTGCTTTTGTAAAAAAAAAAAGATTTATTATATTAATGATGCCTGCCCAGTCCTGCAACTCCCTACCGTGTTATATGTTAAAATTGCAAATGTCATCCATTGATTCATCCCAGTCAATAAATATTTAATGAATATCGATGTGCATAGCACTGGGCCAGGGATGAATGACTCAAACCAGGAGACGAATACCCTAGGGATGTTTGTAATCTAGAAGGGAGATGAGATAAAAGTACCTATAGCTTTCTTTCTCTCTCTTTTTCTCTCTCTCTCTCTTTCTTTCTTTTTCTTTCTATTTCTTTCCTTCTTTATTTTTCTTTCTCTCTCTCTCTCTTTCTTTCTTTCCTTCTTTGAGACAGAGTCTCACTCTGTCGCCAGGCTGGAGTGCAGTGGCTTGATCTCAGCTCACTGCAACCTGTGCCTCCCGGGTTCAAGCAATTCTCCTGCTTCAGCCTCCCGAGTAGCTGGGATTACAGGCAAGCGCCACCACGCCAAGCTAATTTTTGTGTTTTTAGTAAAGATGGTGTGTTACCATGTTGGCCAGGATGGTCTCGATCTCTTGACCTCGTGTTTTGTTCATCTTGGCCTCCCATATGCTTGAGCCACTGTGCTCAGCCTCTTTTTTTTTTTTTTTTTTTGAGACTGAGTCTCCCTCTCTTGCCCCAGCTGGAATACAGTGGCATAATCTTGGCTCACTGCAACCTGCGTCTCCTGGGTTCAAGTGATTCTCCTGCCTCAGCCTCCCAGGTAGCTGGGACTACCAGTGTGGGCGACTATGCCCAGCTAATTTTTGTATTTTTAGTAGAGATGGGGTTTCATCATGTTGGCCAGGCTGGTCTCGAACTCCTGACCTCAGGTGATCTGCCTGCCTCAGCCTCCCAAAGTGCTGGGATTACAGGAGTGAGCCACCGTGCCTGGTCTAAAAATACCTATCTTATTTAACTCAGTATTTCCCCTTCTTGGTCTGTACTTAAGAGAGACGAAACATATGTCCACACAAAAACCTGTACACAAAGGCTTATAGCGGCATTATTCCTAACAGCTGCTTCTGAAAACAACCCAAATATCCATCAACTGATGAGTGAATAAACAAAATGTGGTATATCCATACAATAGAATATTATTTGGCCATAAAAAGAAATGAAGTACTGATATGTGCTACAACTTAGATGAACCTGGACACCATTATGCTAAGTGAGAGAAACCAGTCACAAAACACCACATATTGTATGATTGATTTTTGTGAAATGTCCAGAATGGGTAAATCTACAGAGATGGAATGTAGTGGTTGCCAGTGCTTGGGGGCATGGGGAGAGGGGTATTGGGGGTTGACAGCTAAAGGATACAGGGTTTCTTTTGGGGGTGATAAAAATGGTCTAGGCCCAGTGCAGTGGCTCACACCTGTAATCCCAGCACTTCGAGAGGCCAAGGCAGGTGGATCACTTGAGGTCAGGAGTTCAAGACCAGCCTAGCTAACATGGCAAAACTCCATCTCTACTACAAATACAAAAATTAGCCGGGCATTATGGAGACACCTGTAATTCCAGCTACTTGGGAAGTTGAGGCAGGAGAATTGCTTGAGCCTGGGAGGTAGAGGTTGCAGTGAGCGAAGCAGATCAAGCCACTGCACTCCTGCCTGGGAGACAGAGCGAGACGCAGTCTCGAAAAAAAAAGTTCTGATATTAATTGCAGCAATGATAGCACAATTTTGTGAATAGACTAAAAATTGTTGAACTGCACACTCTAAATGGGTGAATTTATGGTATGTGAATTATATCTAAATAGACACAACTGTTGCAGAAACAAAACACATACCTGAAAGAATAACTATCCATTTGTCTTGTAACCACTCCAACTTCCAAAGCGTCACATTCCAGGTACACTTTTTTGTTTCCTTGGCTAATTTACTCTAAGGGTTCGTGTTGAGAAATTCAAGGCACTGTCTGAAAAAGAAGACATGGTGTGGGAGATTGAAGGAAAGAACCATCTCTTATACAAACGCAGTATCCTGTATGTTTTGATGATCACATCCATTGAAGATCTTCCTTCTTCGGCAATGTGTATCCCTGAGTTCTCTTCATTCTGCCTTCTACCAAAATACATCTTCAAGAAAGGATTTTAAACGTGTAATCACACTGAAATTTAGAAGGTGATGATGACTATATTTGCATTTAATTAATGTAAACATTTTGGATTGTTTTATGAAAAAAATTACTCTAATTTTTCCTTTCTCAAAAATGGCTAAACTCTTTTTCGTTTGGTTTCTGGGTTTCTGTTTAGTTTTTTCAGACAGGGTCTTGCTCTGTTACCCAAGCTGGAAGGCAGTGATGTGATCTTGGCTTACTGCAGCCTTGGCCTCCTGGGCTTAAATAATCCTCCTGCCTCAGCCTCCCTAGTAGCCAGGACCAGAGGCACATGCCACTATGCCAAGCTAATTTTTTTAAAAATTAGTTTTGTAAAGATGGGGGTCTCCCAATGTTGCCCAAGCTGATCTTGAACTCCAGGGCTCAAGCGATCTGGCAGCCTTGGCCTCCCAAAGTGCTGGGATTACAGGCCTGAGCCACCATGCCTGACCCAAACTCTTACTTTATTCCAGGTATATTGCAAGGTGCAGGAGCTAAGCGTCCAGTAGAGAAAGCAAGCAAGCAAACAAATCTTATCGGTGGTTCCGGGCACTCTAATAGAATAAAGCAGTATGATAAAGGCCCATCTAGGACAGAGGTATATGACACCGCAAACCTGCTAGAGTAGCAGGCGTCTGTAGTCAATGGGGAGCTCCTGAAAAGTTTGGAGAGTGCCATGTTTGAGAAGGGACGTTCTGGAGTGCTGAGAATGGTGAAATTGGCACTTTAGCTATAGAATTTCTCACAATTGGATGAAAGAGAAAAATTTAAAAAGAAATTTTTTAAAAAATTATTTTTGTAGAGATGGGGGGTCTTCTATGTTGCCCTAGATGGTCTTGAACTCCTGGGCTCAAGCGATCCTCCAGCCTTGGCATCCCAAAGTGCTTGGATTAAAGGCATGAGCCACCACACCCGACCCAAACTCTTACTTTATTTCAGGTACATTGCAAGGTGCAGGAGCTAAGAGTCCAGTAGAGAAAGCAAGCGAGCAAATCTCATAGGCGGTTCCAACATTATGATTGTTGTTTTGTTATTGTTATTATTTTGAGGGATAGTTATGTAACAGCAATTTAGTAGCCATTTCCTGGCTTCTGAAATATCATTTGCCAAGTCACAGAAAGACAATTCCGCTGCCCTCCTTTAAGAGTCTATTACCCGGACAATGAACTCTTTTTTTGAGGGAGTAAGGTGTCATTTTCATATATGGCCAGTAGGTGGAGCCGTTGCTGTTCCAGAAAGAAAACCCTTCTTTGCAAACTTGGTGTGATTGCCACTGCTGCTGAGCACCAGAGGGACTGCCATTTACTCCTTTTCGTACGGGGCAGCAGGAAGCAGGCCAATATTATGCAATAGAGAGCACATGGACCTTGGAACCCAACACAGTCGTGTCCTAGCCTGGACTCCTCCGCCTAGTAGAGTGACCTTGGGCACATTACTTCACCTCTCTGAATCTCAGTTACCTCATCTAAGAAGTGATGGTTTCATAGGTCCACGATCCCTTATCCATATTTCCAAACTTCCCCACTCTGGAAACCAGAAGCATTTCGTAACTCGTGGAGCAGCAAGACCTGACCTCAACTGCCCTGAATTTATGTATTATCCTACTTAGCATGAATATTCTTACATTTCACAGCAGAAAGGGTTTATATGCTTGATTGCAAGGTGTTCTCCTAGCCAGCTGGAAGTTTGATATAAGAAGAAGTATATTGGATTGTGTTACCTTCTTACATTCTGAGAAAATCCAGAATCCTGAAGCGCACCTGGCTCTGGGGTAAGAGATTGTACATCTGAAATACTGACTGTAAAGGGAGGGAGGATGGGGGAAGGAACGGAGGGAGGAAGATACTTCAGTGAAATTGATCCTACCTTCTTAGTTTCTCCTCTAACACACAGACTTCTACAAAAGCGGGGCTTCATTCCAAATACAAGGTATTCTGTACTTCCCCATTTCTCTCTCTAGGGTTCCCGCCACCATCCGCGTGGTTGCACACACCGAAAGGGTGTAAAGGGTGTTGTAAGAATGAAAGGCGACAGCTTGCCTGAAGCACCTGGGCGGTCCCCAAGGACTTTTCTTTCTCCCATCAGAAATCAGACTTGGAGCCCTGTCAAATCAGAGAAAGCCTAGGGGGAAAACAAAGAATCTCTGTTGATACACTCACATCATTCATTCATTTGATAAATATATGTTAAGCACCTATTTAATATGTGCCAGAGTATCAATACTCTGTGATTAATAAGCTTATTGTCTCCTGCTGAGCCTGTGCCATCCTTATGGGTAGACTCAGGGATTGTCTTCGGCTCTGCAAATTACTCAGCACTTTGGGAGGCCAAGGTGAGAGGACCACTTTAAGCTCAGGAGTTTGAGACCAGTCTGAACAACATGGCGAGATCTTGTCTCTACAGAAAATTTAAAAAGTTAGTAAGGAGGATTGCTTGAGGCCAGAAGTTCCAGACCAGCCTGGGCAACATAGTGAGACTCCTTTCTACAAAAATTGAAAAAAATTAGCTGGGTGTGATGGCCAGTGCCTGTAGTCCCAGCTACTCAGAGGCTGAGGTGGAAGGATTGCTTGAGCCCAGGAGGTCAAGGCTGCAGTGAGTCATGATTGTGGCACTGCACTCCAGCCTGGGAGGCACACTGAGATCCTGTCTCAAAAAAGAAGGAGGATGCACCAGGTGCTGCTAAAGGGAAGAGGAAAGGCTCATTCATAGACACAGTCCATAGCTGTCTCTTCCACCATCCCTAAACTGTTAACCATATTCTTGATTTTCACTCTGAAGATTTCACCTGTTTAAAACTTCTGCCCTCAGAGACGGATGGCTGATGGGGGCAGGAGGTGTGACTGGAACACTGCTCTCACCTGGGTGTTTCTTGACTCTCTGGAGTAAATAGCATGAAGGCCTGGAAAACTCACCCTGCTGCCAATTTGATGTCTGCTTTAGATGCACCACCAGTAGAATGGAGAGTCACAACTCCTGACCTCACCCACTTTGCCATCCCGTTTACGGCTTTTTCTTTCCTCCCGCTCCATGCTCCAGGCAGATCCAAGTTCTTGTCATTTTTTGAATGTGTCCAGCTCTGCTGCCTTCTTTGCCTTTGCACATGCTATTCCCTTGTCCAGGAACCACTCCTTCTCTCCTGTTTAATTCCTATTAGCCCTTCTGCAGAGCCCAGGGCTCGATTGCTCCAGATGCCTTCCCCACCCTTCCTTTCTGTCAGTGCTGGGCCATCCTGTGGGATCCTAGGCACACTTCCATCACAGCACCACATACACTAAGGTGGGGTCATCAATGTCAGTGTCTCCACCCTGCCTACCACACACAGGCCCTGGGAGCTCCCTGGGGGCACTCCCTAGTCTTTACATCCTCAGCATCACTGGGCTCCTCTACAAAGTAAGCACTCAATAAATGTTGGTTGATTACATAAGTGATGGTGGAGATTGATATTATATTTATGAAAGAGCTCTGAGCTCTTGGGAGTATGACCATATTCTATATTGCAGAAAATGACATAAATCTGCAGGCATTGCAAGAAGAAATCCAACACTTATTTCAGTGTCAGGTCCTCACTCTGCACAACCTCTTACTCATCTCTGGGGCAGAGGCTGTGTTTGTGAGAACCACACCAGGCAGAAAGTCTCAAAGGCTGGGATCCGGCCCGCGTCTATCACCAGCCAGCTGTGTGATCACTGATGGTCACATGTCAGAATCCTCCCTTCCCTTGTCAGGGTCACAGAGTATCAGAGCTGCCAATCCCTAAAGTTCTTTCTTGTTCTGATAATCTGTTATTTTATTTTGAGTGCATTGAGCTATGAATTCACAGAATATATGAGGATATCTAAACAAATTTGCTGGTTCTAAAAATAGGCTGTGTACATGAATGTGCACTGAAGCGTGCACCAAGACAAGGATTGTGGACAGCAATGCTGTGGCCAGGGTGGTGGCTGATTGGCAAATTGTCCTGCAAACCCTCCTACCTTTGCAGTTTGATTCCTTTTTTGTCTTCAGAAAGTCCTCTTTTAAAATTCAAATTTTTCTGGGTCCCATTTCATTACCTTTAAATGGCAGGATTTCAAGGCTAGAAAGGATTTAGCAAGTAATACTTCAGTTATCCCATCAAAACCTTGCCGGGATCATGATGAGACAGGCAACTGGGATGAGACAGGCCCTTAGTGGCACCGGGGTAATCAGTCGCAGTGACACTGCACGCTATTGATAGGGAGGGAGGAAGATACTTTAGTGAAATTGATTCTACCTTGTTAGTTTCTTCTCTAGCCATTATTAGTAACAGTCATACTTCTACAAAAGCAGGACTTCCATTCCAAATACAAGGTATTCTGTACTTCTCCACTTCTCCCTCTGGGGTTCCCTCCACCATCCACTCAGTTGCACACGCCGAAGACCTAGAAACCTTCTCTCCTTTCCCCACCTCTAACACGCAGTCCATCAGCAAATTCAGTCCTCTCTTCCTTCCACTATGTGTCCTACCTGCCCCCATATCATCATCGCCACTGCTAAAACTCAGGTGAAAGTCACGTCATCATGTGAGAGTGAATGCAACAGGCCCCTCTCTTGTTCTTTTGTCTCTACTCCTGTTCCCCTAAAGTCCACTTTCCAGAGAGCAGCCAAGACCATCATGTCCAGTTGAAAACCTCCGATGAGTTTCCCTTGCTAGTCCAGTGAGATCCAAACTCCTTACCATGTCGGCACGGCCCCTGCCTACCCCTCAACCTCTTTCCAAGGCCCCAGGCGCTCTGGCCTTTCTGTCCCTCACACAGGCCAAGCATTTTGCTCTTTCCGGGCTTAGAATGTGTTATTGTCTCTTTCTCCAGATCTTCATACACACCCCGACCTCTAACAGAGCGGCGTCCAGGGACAAGGGTGGAATGAAAATCCATAAACCATATCGCCAAGTATTTAAAAGTTAGAGATCACTCTAAAAACTATCACATAAAACATATTCTAGCCTTTTACCGTGTCAAATGCCTTCATAATGACAAAACCGAAAAATACATGTAAACACATGGTTTTTAGGACTGCAGATTAGCAAAATATAAAAGCAAACTAAATTTATTACTGTGCATATTTAACTGTTTTATTGATTGATTGGTGATATTTGAGTGAGCAATAAAATAGAGACATATATATTATCTGTGACTTACATGTTTATTCCACAAAGTTTATTTTTTGTTTCATTTCAATGCAATTACTAATATATAATTTTCAAATAATTTGTGTTCTACTGAGATGAATGATATAAAAGATTTTTTTAAAAAATGTTATTGTCCTCAAAGTGTAAAAAATTTGAATATATTATCATTGAAATATAACTGAAAGTAAATATTAAAAAATTAATATGGTTTTCATATATCTTTTCAAAAAAGTTATTTTCTCAAGTATTCAAAATTATTTATAATTAAACAAACGCGTGTTCTAATTAGTGAATATGAAAAGTTTAAGTCACAATTATTTAAATAAAGCTGAGAAAAACTCTTGGAAATCTAGCTAAATTATTTTAGATATTCTTATTTTTTAAAAAATTCTCAGGCAGAGCATGGTGACTCACACCTGTAATCCCAGCACTTTGAGAGGCAGAGGCAGGAGGATCACTTGAGTCCAGGAGTTCGAGACCAGCCTGGGCAACATAGTGAGACCCCATCTCTAAAAAAATTTTTAAAAATATATTAGTTGAGTGCAGTGGTGCATGCTTATAGTCCCAGCTATGAGGGAGTCTGAGTGGGAGGCTCACTTGAGCCCAGGACATCAAGGCTGCAGTGAGCTGAGATCATGCCACTGCACTCCAGCCTAGGAACAGAGTGAGACTCTGTCTCTTACAAAAACAAACAAACAAAAAGATTGACAGGGTGCAGTGGGTCATGCCCGTAATCCCAGCAAGCTGGGAAGCCGAGGCAGAAGGATCACTTGAACCCAAAAGTTTGAGACCAGCCTGATCAACATAGTGAGACTTTATCTCCACACAAAAAAATTTTAAAAGTAGCTAGGGGTCCTAGCTACTGGGGAGGCTGAGGCAGGAGGATTACTTGAGGGCAGAAGGTCAAGGCTGCAGTGAGTCATGATTGTGCCATTACACTCCAGCATGAGTGACATAAGGAGACTGTGTCTCAAAAAAAACAAACAAACAAAAAAGAAAACGCGTCTCAATTTTGGTGCTCAGTGTTGTCAAGGTAAAAAATTGGTATGCTTTGAGCATCTTACATCTAAACCAACATACATACACATTTAAGAGAAGTGTGAATTTCTTGACATTGCAAATGTTCCTCATCCATCATGTGCAAATGTTGCAAATACCTCTCTAATCTATAAGAATCTCAGAATGCAAAGAAAGAGAAGAAAAAGATAGACGCTCAGAACTCTGGGAAACAATTCTTCTTTATGCAATAATCTAGTGCTCTGATGCTGTCTTTGAGGAAGGTTTGAACAAATTAATTAATTTGTCCTTTCTCTCACCTAAGCACTTCCACCAGGCAAATTCTCTCCAGCACCACCTACAACCTTGACAGCATTAGGACAAGGGGGAGAAGTATTTTCCTGGAGTCTGAACCGTGTTACATAATCAGAGTGGTTGGGGTCCTCTAAATTCCCAGGCCCAGGCCAGGGACACCTATTGCCCTGTTCCAAGAGTAGTTCCTTCTTTTATGCCTCCTGGGTACCTCCTTGTAGAAAGGCCTGAATAACTGATGTGGCATCCGTATTATCCCACCCCAACCGTTCTGTGTCCCCTTGTCCCACATAATCTTTTCATAGCAATTTACATCATCTGAAATCACATCTTTCTCTACCCACCATGGACTTCCTCATGTGTGTAGGCCCTCAATGCCTATTTGTTAATGACTGGACATCTCTGACCATCGGATTCCAGAAGTGCCTCAGCAATGGACGTTTATTTGGGTGGTGGTTTAATACTTACACAGTGTCTGCTCATCCATGCTTTTGTGAGATTCCCACAACCTGTGAAGAACAAAGGGCACAGCTGGGGATCAGAAAGATTACGAGGCTTGTCATTGTGAGCAAATGGTAGAGCTGAAGCTAACCATACAATTAGGACTCTCTCTCTCCTAGACCCAAGAGTAAAGAAGGAGCCTTGAGGGTTTACATCACAGCGTCAAAACACACACCCATGTGAGGGGCCCTATGCAATTCTGCCCCTAGAGGGCAGTGGGTGCACACACATAAGACATTGGACCCATTTGGACCATAGATGGTTAGCGATGGGACTCCACGTCTTCGCCTAGATTTTAGAAGACCCTCGAGACATTCTGATCACACCAAGACAGGAATACAGTTCCATAGACCTGACTGGCCTGGTGTGTTTCCAGGAAGTCTTGAACTTCTCGGTGGACCTCCTTCCTTTACCCAGACTTCTTCCAAGGAGGAAGTTAGAACCCCAGGCCAGTTCAACTCTATGTGTTCCTTTCTGCCCTTGGATACCTTCCTACCAGTGTTGCTCAATTTGGCCACTCCTGATATTTTGAACTGGAAATTTTTGTTGTTGTGGGGGGCTGTCCTGTGCATTGCAGGGGGCTGTCCAGCATCCCTGGCCTCTACACAGAATTGCCAGCAGTCCTCACTCCCCTACTCAGCTCTGACAACAGAAAATGTCTACAAACATTGCCAAATGTTTGGGGGAGGTAGAGGGAGAGGATAACGACATTGCCCTGGTTTGAGAGCCACTGCTTCATCCTTTATAAAAAACAAAACCAGACAACCATGGAATAGATGCCATGGAGCCTAGCTGTGAACTGTGGTCCAGGAGATGACTGGGGAGGAATTCACGAATGTTTCCAGCACAGGATCTTGTGATTTCTGTGTAAACTTTTCTTCCAGTGGTATTTAATTTTTTAAATCATTTCCGAACGGTAATCGTTTGCAAATTAAGTAGTGTTTATCCTTCTGGCTATGAACTCTAAACAGAGTGCAGGGTTTTTTCGAGTGTGAGTGTGTGTGTGTGTGTTGTTGTTGTTTGGTCTGCTCAGTTATCAGTCTCTCAGAGCCATTTATTTCCTTTTATTGTTGTTTTCCTCACTTGGCTTTCCCCCTCCACCAGACAGGCTTAATAACTGGCAATCATCACATCGCAGGGCAAAGCAGTCGGCAGCCACCCCCGCAACTGGGGGAATCGGAGCCCGAATGCTCTGGAACTATTGCCTCTTTTGTTTTTCCAGGCAGACTCCAGTTTTGTCTCTTGGCTATCCCTGAATAAAGAGAATCTTAAAACCTCATGTGGCTGCAAATGGCTTCGCATAAGCTGGAAGGAGCAATAAACAGGAAGTCCACAGCAAAGGAGAAATAAAAATCATCAATTAGGCTGTGAGAATGACTTCACTGAGTGCCCGCCCCTCACCCCTACTGCCAACCTCCAAGGCATCTTTGGGGGAAACTGGGCTGAATTAATTAGGCCTGGCCAGGCAGGCCCCAGAGCTGAGCTGCCAGGAGGGAAGGCCTGCAGGGAGCCAGCAAGGGGGTAAGTGCCACACCACTCCTGGAGTCAAAGATCTGCCAATAGAGACAGGGCAATGTAGCCCATATGCCCCAAGCAAATGATCCCAGCCAAGTGGCAGAATTTACACGACACTCTTTTATCTTACCCTGGAGTCAGATGAGGGGGCAGCATGGTAAGGAACGAGCACGATTGCCCCAGCACTCCAGCCCACACCTGGCTGTTCTGGTGGCACTCTAGACTCACATTCAGACAGCGCCCCCCGCACAGTGCTCTTAAGACATCCCGGGCCTCAAGAGTCCCATGTCCCAGGAATCTGCTGTCCTTCCAGCCATACCAGTGCCTATGGCTTGCATACCTGGGCACCCTGACCCAGCGATGCTCCTCTAGAGCAAGATTCATCGCCGTGATGGGTCAGGTCCTGCTCCACCCTACCCAGGAGGCCTTCCTAAAAACAGCATCATGGAGAACTTGGAGGATGACTAGTTCCTGCTTCGATGTCAGACTTAAAGAGAAAGATTATAAATTCCTCTAGAGTAGGAAGCACAACTTACCCTTTTTAGTTAGGGTCCCATGCATCCCCCCATTCCTCACAGCTTCCAGCACAGTGCTATACACACAGGTGCTTGTGATGCTGTACTGGGTGCTCTGGTGAGTATAATTGTGTGAAACAGAATGGAATTGCAATAGGAGTTGTGTATGGGAGCAATCTGGGTGGGCTGGGGTAGTTGGAGGAGGGAGGCATCCCTGAGACTGCAAAGGGCAATTGACAGTAAAAATACCACAGTTTTCTTTTTTCTTTTCCTTTTGAAAGTAGTGATTAACGATAACATTTTTAAAACTGTAGAAGTGTACATATTCATTACAGAAATGTATCAAACAAAGAAAAATATAAAGGAGATTCAAATCACGGGTAATTTCATCCCCAGACATGAGTGAACTCACAGAATACGTAATTATCAACTGTAACAAGTGCTGTAAAGAAAAAGAATGTATCGGAGAGACCTGATCTATAATAGAGGAGGCCTCTTCCAGGATGCAACGCTGAAGCGGCGACCTGAAGAATGAGCAGGGCTGAGATGGGTGAAGAGAGAGAGAAACACGTAACAGGTGTGTTAAAGGATGCATTTCTTTAAGAGGCCAATCACGCCTGTAATCCCAGCACTTTGGGAGGCCGAGGTGGGAAGATCGCTGGAATCCAGGAGTTTGGGACGAGCCTGGGCAACATGGAGAAACCCCATCTTTACAAAAATATATTAGCCGGGCCTGGTGGTATGCACCTATAAGTCCTAGCTACTCAGGAGGCTGAAGTGGGAAGATGATCACTTGAGCCTGGGAGGTCAAGGCTGCAGTGAGCCATGGTGCACCATTGCACTCCAGCCTGGGCCACAGAATGAGACCTTCTCTCCAAAAAAACCAAAAAACAGAAAAAAAAAAAAACAGGTAAATGATGATAAGATGAACACCTGTCAAAGATTTTATTTAACTCATTAATGAATGAGGGAACCATTAAGATCTTACCATTGGCTCAAAAAAGAATTCAAAGTATCACACTTACATAGGTCAATCAGGAATACTGAAACGAACATGTCAGATTCCAGATTCAGTGGATGAAGGTCAGTCGTCCCTCCGCTGAATAGAATGTATCGCCACACGAAAAACAATCCTTACATTGCTCTTAGTCATCTACAACTTGCAGAGTCATTTCTAGCTCAGAAAATGGAAAGATGGAGATGACCAGGGAGAGTAAGTCAGGATACCTACAAATCCTTCTCTCATTTCAAAGTCTTTCACAGTTTGCCCTGATATGTGCAAATGTCCTGGGAAGGAAAGAGCTTAAGAGAAATGAAAGAGGAGGTTGCTGGGGTATAATGAGCCAGGAGGAGAGGGTTGAGATAGGATTTATGGTGTACGTTCCCGTTTGTGCTGTGTGTGTGTGTGTGTGTGTGTGTGTGTGTGTGTGTGTGTGTGAAGTGAAGGTAAAGCCTATTTCTTCTTCTTCTTTTTTTTTTTTTGAGACAGAGTCTCACTCTGTCCCCCAGGCTGGAGTGCAGTGGTGTGATATCGGCTCACTACAACCTCTGCCTCCAGGGTTCAAGCAATTCTCCTGACTCTGCCGCCTGAGTAGCTGGGTTTACCGGCGTGTACAACCACTCCCAGCTAATTTTTTTTTTTTTTGTATTTTTAGTAGAGACAGGGTTTCACTATATGTTAGCCAGGCTGGTCTCGAACTCCTGACCTCAAGTGATCCACCTGCCTCGGCCTCCCAAAGTTCTGGGATTACAGGCGTGAGCCACTGAGCTCGGCCAGATTATTTCTTTATGGCCAATTTTTACACAGAAGGTGGAGAGAAAGAGAGTAATATTTTAGGTTTTATGGCTGGCTTTGAGGGGAAGGGGTTCTGGTTTCTAAATCCTGCCAGGGTTTGGTCAAATGTAGGATGACATCATATGTCCCTCATTATATTATCATGCAGAACATTTCCATTCCCCTAAAAATCCTCTGTGTTCTGCCTAGTCACTCCTCTCTCCCTTTTTTTTTTTTCTTGCCAATTAACAATATAGGATAAACATTTTCTCATATCATCAGATATCCTTTGGAAGCCCAATTGTGAATGGCTACACCGTTCCCTTTCAGTGGACACACCGTAATGTATTAACTAAGGCCCTCCGTCCTCTTCATTTAAGTTGTTCCCATTTGAGATTCGGGCACAGGAGTCTTTGCTTTCATGCATCTCTGATGATTTCCTTAGGATAGATTTCTCTAAGTGGAACGTCTAGATAAAAGATTATTCTAAAAGTGTTGATTAACAAAAACTGTTTCAAATGAAGTACTTTAGGAAAATATTGAGGTATGAAAAGGTAGCGTCTCTGAGAGAGAGAGCCTGCAGTGGGGCAGCTTTGGAGGCTGGATGTGTAGATTGGAAGAGGTGGAGGAGTAGAAGATGACTCAGGGCATTGGGCTTGCATTTTTCTTAGAGACACTGTGACTTGGGCATATTTGGAAGAGGAATTAATTTGAGGGAAGAAGATGCATTTATTCAGGAACGTGTAGGATTTGGGTTATTGGGGGTCAGAAAACAATACTTTGAAATGAAGGCCTCAGAACCAAAGGTTTTCCCTGCCCTTCTCTTGCCCTCCGGTCTCTCAGTTCCATCCTCCCCTTAGGCTAGCCAGAGACACTAGAATCTCTCTTCCCCAAGGCAGGGCTTAGAAACCAGAACCCCTTCCCCCAAAGCCAGCCATAAAACCTAAAAATATTACTCTCTAACTTTGCCTTCGCCTTCTGTTTAAAAATTCGCCATAAAGAAATTTTCCGACCTCTTGATTGGACGGCGAGTCATAGGACTCCCATTCCAGAGAGGGTCCTGCTCCATACCCAGAAGGAAGTAACGCTGCTCAGAGAGGCCAAGAAGAATCTAGACAGACAGGCCTTGCTGGGTTTCCCCACTCAGTCTATCAGCACTAGATGGTTCCCTTTTTTGTCTAATCATATTTCCATAGGGCTGTCCATATTTTTTTGGACCTAAGCATAAATAGGGACAATTTCCCCTGCGTCTTTGGGTCATTCTGAGGCCTCCTATATATGCACATTAAGTAAATGTGTGTGCCTTTTCTCCAATTAATCCGCCTTTTGCAAGTTAATTTTTCAGCAAAACTTTCAAGGGCTGAGGGGAACCAGGGAACGCCCAGGGGCACAGGGGCACAGTCTGGGCTGGAGAAGTATGTGAGTCCATTTTCACACTGCTATAAAGAACTGTGTGAGACTGGATAATTTATAAAGGAAAGAGGTCTAATTGACTCACAGTGCAGCATGGCTGGGGAGACCTCAGGAAATTTACAATCATGGTGGACGGTGAAGCAAGCATGTCTGACACGGCGGCACGTGAAAGAGAGCAAACGTGTGCACAGGAGGAACTTTCAAACACTTACAAAACCATCAGATCTCATGAGAACTCACTCACTATCATGAGAACAGCATGAGGGAAGCTGCCCCCATGATCCAATCCCTTCCCACCAGGTCCTGCCCTCAACAGGTAGGCATTATGGGGATCACAATTCAAGATGAGATATGGGTGGGGACACAGAGCCAAATCATATAAAGAGGTAAATTCGGGAGTCATAGCAGAAATCTTCTAGTTAAAACCACATGAGAGCTGCCTAGGGGAGAGAGGGCCCCAGGGTGATTAGAGCCCTGCAGAAGAGCCATGCTCAGGGGCACACTTGAAGGACACAGCAAATAGGTAAGAAGGAGAGAAAAAGGTAGGAAAGCACCTTGGGAAGGCTGGGTCATTAACAATGTCAAGTACTGCCCTGAGGTCAGCAAGGCTGAGGACTAGTCGTGGGGAGTGAGCGGAACATTGTGTTTGGCCAGAAGAAAGTCCTGGCAACCTCCAGCAAGTGCAGTTTCAATAGAATTGTGGGGGTAGAAGTCCGTGGTTTAGGGAACAGGAGATGGAGGCATTGAGTGTCCGCCACAGTGCGGAGGGTTTTGGCAGCAAAAGGAAGCGGCAAGTCTGGAAATCAGCTAAAAAAGAGGAGAGTAGAGCTTTGTTTTTTTGTGAGTGTGTGTCTTGTTCCTATTCCAAGCCAGCAGCTTCAGTCTGCTTTTCCACATCCCCAACCACAGTTTCCTCAGCTTATTTTTCAATCCTAAATATTTTTTCAATCTCGGAGGAGATTACGTGGCTCCGCAGGACCAGTCCTTCACAGAGAGCCTGGGGGCATAGGAAGTGCTCACTAAGCATTGGCCATTGTCATCATTTTTTATTAATTAACAGTCCTTAAGGGCTGGGCATGATGGTTCCCAACTATAATCTCAACACTTTGAGAAGCCAAGATGGGTGAATTGCTTGAGCTCAGGAGTTCAAGACCAGCCTGGGCAATATAGTGAGGCCCCATCTTTACAAAAAATAAAAAATTAGCCAGGCATAGTGGTGCATACCTGTAGTCCCAGCTACTTGGGAAGCTGAGGCAGGAGAGTTGCTTGAGCCCAGGAGGCCAAAGCTTTAGTGAGCTATGACCACATCCCTGCACTCCAGCCTGGGCGACAGAATGAGACCCTGTCACCACTCCCCCTCTCAAAAAAAAAGAGTCCTTAAGAACAAAATATACAAACAAAAAGAACAGACATGGGGTAGGTAGAGTGCAAGTGGGAATGAGGTAAAAGAGGAGGCACTGTCTTTAGCAGGGAATAATTAGAAGCACAAAAGGCCAGTTCATCTTTTCTTGGCCTTCATCACGGGTCTACTGTGGACTGCATCTTCTATGTAAGACGCACTAAAGGAGCCTGTGTATTGTCAGTTTGCATGTTGATCTGAGACTCTTCTCCAAGATTTCTTTCTGCATTTTCTTTCATTGCTTTGAATTTGGTCTGAGTTTGAGTCTGGCCCTGCCCCTTGGAACTACATGTGGGGACAAAGGGGAACTCCCTGGAGTTCGAGTTATGGGAAGAACATGCAGAGGGAAAATAAGCAAATGCCAAAAGTGCTGGCACTGCCAGCAGACACAAGCAGGGATGGGGGTGCCTGGTAGCCCATGTCTCCAGGAGCAGATTGTGAGTGAAATCACAGGTATTTATCCACAGGGAGGATCTAGGCAGGAGCAAAAGCCCAGAAGGTTCTGTTTGTGTGGCAAGATACAGAAACAGTGTGGGCTGAGAAGCAGAGGGTCAGGTCCTGCCTTTCCTGTAGCAAAATGACAATTACCCCACCCTGCAGCAGGCTGTGCAGAAAGAGGCAATTCGTTTATGTTGTCTGCAATTCTGCTGGCCTTCCCCCGGCCCTGCCTCACCTCCTGGTTAGAAGGCAAATAAGTCACTAATGTCCAGCCAACCTAGTTTAAAGCTTTGATAATTCAAATAGTCACTTTGTGTAGTGTCCAATCTCTGATAGATAAACATGCTCCACCTTGCAGCCTTTAGCTCTGCCTACTTCTCAAAGTAGATACACAAAGAAAGAGATGTGTGTGGGTCACACAAGGGGCGGGAGGTGGTTGGACCCGTCCTCAGCATCCTTTATGTTCAGGGGCTCCCTGTGTCTACCTGGTGACTACTTGCCTGGCATTCACAGGTGGCATCAAAGCTGTTTAATATGTGCTCTCTCAGCTTGACCACAGCCCAGAGCAGTACATTGACGTGGCTTCCCTGGGGCTTTTCTGCTGCTGTCTGCCTCTCTGAAATTGGCATTACGTGCCTAAGTGGCAATTCCACTCTGCAGCCCTGACTATGCGGCCACTCTTCCCCGTGGTAATTCTTATCTTTCTCCTGTCGGCATTGTTGGTTGCATTTCTTTTTAAGGAGTAGAAGTCCTGCCTTTGCAAAAGCTGACCATCTCACTGCTTGATTTCATAACTGGGCTAAATGTCACCATGAGGTAGGAAATCTACCATTAAGGCTACCCATACAGAGTGACATGGGCCCCCTGAATTCCTCTGCATTGACTGATGTGTCAGATCCAGAGTGTTTGGAGTGACCCGTTGTTCTGGCATCCAGTGGAGACGGCTTTCTTAGCCAGGCCTGAAAGCTTGAGAGGCCTTTTATTTCAAACCCTCTAAACTCCGTGCTCAATGAGTACAGAAAGTGTTGCATGTGGAAATCACCAGGGCGACTGGGGGAAACGTTGCCAAAAGAGAAAGTTTCCAGTTCCTTGCTTTCAAAAGTGTGTACTGTGCCTTATGTTGTGAGGTAATACAGATGCTCTGAATGGGGGCGCCACCGCCAACAAAAGCAAATACAGTTCTAGTCCCTAATCCGGGGCCAACGCAGAGCTACTAAGAAAGAGCGAACGGCCAGGCGGCTAGGAACCCAAGCAGTGCAAGATGGAAGGAACTGCGCTGGGCCCAGAGCTTCACTTTGTTTAAGAAGAGAAAATGAACTTAAAAGTGTCCCCGAAGCAGCAGCGTCCACATTAACGGACACCATCTGGAAATCAGAACTCGGAGTTTGTTTTTACAGATTTGTAGTGAAAACCTCCAGCCAGGGAACCTCACATCTCACAAGTCTCCAGCAGGGCACTGAGATGTAAACAATCATTTAGCAAAATCCGGAGGCAACACGACAGATGAAGGCTGTTGTCTTCTCTTTATGTAAATCAAGAGGTGAGGCCGGATGTGACCAAGTGCATGGAGATGTTCCAGTTTGCAGTGAGGCATTTGAAGTCATTTTAATTTTTTTCTTTTTAATTTTTCTGGGTACATAGTAGGCGTATACATTTATGGGGTACATGAGATGTTTTGATACAGGTGTCTATATGTAATAATCACATCGGGGTAAATGGGGTATCCATCAGCTTAAGCATCTATCATTTTTTTTTTGAGACTGTGTCTCACTCTGTCGCCCAGGCTAAAGGGCAGTGATATGATTTCGACTCACTACAGCCTCTGCCTCCGGAATTCAAGTGATTCTCCTGACTCCGCCTTCCGAGTAGCTGAGATTACAGGCACCTGCAACCACACCCAACTAATTTTTTGTATTTTTAGATGGGGTTTCACTATGTTGGCCAGACTGGTCTCCAACTCCTGACCTCAAGTGATCTACCCACCTTGGCCTCCCAAAGTGCAGGGATTACAGGCGTGAGCCACCACTCCCGGCCCCATTCATCATTTCTTTGTGTTACAAACATTCCAATTTTACTCTTTTGGTTATTTTTTAAATGTACAATAAATTATAACTGACTGCAGTCATCCTGTTGTGCTATCAAATACTGGATCTTATTCATTTCTTTTACCTATATTTTATAACCATTAACCATACCCACTCCCCCGCACCCTGCCCCCATTTTCAGTAATTTTTTACAGCCTCAGAGACAGGCAAATGTGTATCTTCAGGACTCTTCCTCAAGTATCTCGGGTCCTCATTCTGGTCCCCTATTTAATCATCTTCTCCGAATCCCCTTCACCCAATATTACCTTTCCTAGGGGATAATGGTTCAATGGAGGACAGTGGTTTAAAGAGTCCCTTTCCCTACCTACCCTACCCTCTCCCCATATCTGCATTTTAACCAGGCTTTCTGGTGACAATACTGTGCCTCTAGAGGAACTCTCTGAATTGTGGGGATTTGAGGCAGCAACCTGGCAGGCTATTGGAGGGATAGGAGGTCTGCATTTGGGGTGTGGGTGTACCTCTCAAATCCCCATTCTGCAGACAGTCACCTACACGTGAGCACTCCCTGCTTTGAAGCTGGCTGGAACTTCCTTTGGCTGCGCCTCCCATCCCCTGCCGTAGCCTGGCAGGCATGAGCAGGAATGTGGGCAAAAGCCTTGCTTTCCTGTTTGGGTGCAGAGCATGAACTGTTCTATGTTGTTGGCTGAGAACAATTAGTGCAGGTTTCTCTGGGTAACTGGGTGAAACACCAGCCCTGTGCATAAATCTCCATGCTCACTCCTTGCCTGCATATGACTATTTTCAAACACATTTTCCAACCAGAAGTGCTAGATTCTCAGAGAGCCCCCATGCCTGGCTTCTTTCTCTGGCCCTCCACTGAGCTAGGACGCAGCTGGATTGCAATTCCATGACTGTCCACTTCCTGCTGCTCCACGCTGGACTGTGGTCATCCCCATACTAAGGAAGGTCACGGGCTTGTTAATTAGCTGGAAAGCAAAGACAGACAGGATACAAGTGTTCCTAGAAAGAAACTAGCATAGTGTGACGTCAGTACTGTTTTCAACTTTTAGCTGCTACCCTGTCATGCTTCCTGAAGACAGTTCAACAAGACTTCGAGCACAATTAAAGTGAACTGCCTTAGACAGAGCCAAAGTTAAGGGAGGTATAGGCCTCAGAGCCACAGTGCACTGATTTTTCATTTGGCTTCTCAAAGGGAAGGTATATGAAACTGTAATGGGGAACACGGAATTTTATTTTTATTTGTATGGAACATAGATTTGCATGATCCTTTATTCTTGGCATTTTTACATTCATAATTACATTTGAAGTTTTTTTCTTTTTTTTTCTTTTTTTCTTTCTTTTTTTTTTTGAGAGGGAGTCTCACGCTGTTACCAAGGTGGAGTGCAGTGGCGCGAGCTCGGCTCACTCCAACCACTGTGGCGGGATCTCAGGATCAAGCGATTCTCCTGCCTCAGCCTCCCCAGTAGCTGGGATTACAGGCGCCTGCTACGGCACCCTGCTAATTTTTGTATTCTTAGTAGACACAGGGTTTCACCATCTACCCCAAGCTTATCTTGAACTCCTGACCTCGTGATCCACCTGCCTCGGCCTCCCAAAGTGCTGGGATTGCAGGCATGAGCCACTGCAGCCGGCCTCATTCTAAGTTTTACCAGAATCATTTTAGGTAAGGTGGGCATTTATCTTTCCCTATCTCATCAGAATGAGATATCTCATCAGAATGAAGTATCTTAGACAGCACTACAAGTAGTAGTGACCAGGGGAGGACTAATCCCAGGATTCCTGCTCCTAGATCCGATTTCCATTGCATCGGATTGCCTTTCAGTACAGATCCAGAAAGATCTGTGGATTGGTCAAAACCTATCAAATCTGTTCAAGTGGAAATAAGCTTTTGTTCTTTTCGTCTGTCCAGCTTCTCTTCCTTAGGGAATCTCCCAGCCCCCAGTTTTATAATACTCAGTTTGGCTGTGGTGAAACCCACCTTGTCCCCTCCTAAAGATGTGGAACTTTTAAGACCTGGCCAGTCAGAGTCTTTCATGATGCTGGCCAAAGCAATTGGCTCAGGGATGGGCACGTGACCTAAGCTGGCCAATCAGGCTTCTTGGACCTTTTGTTAAAGCTCTTTTCTTTCTCTAGGTCCTTGCTGCCATGAAGCAAGTCTGTCTGAAACGAAGGCAAGCAGAGGCAACCAAGCTGAGACATGGAGACAGAGTCTTGATGTTATTGTTTGAATCATTGAGTCCAGCTGTGCCTGAAACGTCAGTGAACCAAGAAATTCCTTTTTGGCTTAAGCCAACTGGAGTCGTGTTTGTGACATCTGCAAATGAAAGGAATTATTGACTAATAAAACTGCCATTTCTATCTCTCAAAGAGTTAGGAAATACTTCTTTAAAATCTTATTTGCAATATGCTTTATTCCTTCCCACAAAAAGAGAGGCAGCTTATAAAAGTAAATAGGAAAAGTAGGCATAAAGGATGTATAATACATGAAATACATATGTGTATGTTTAGCATAATCTTTATATTAAGTTGGCAACAATTTTTATTATTTTTGTGGCAGAGTTTCACTCTTGCCACCCAGGCTGGAGTTCAATGGCATGATCTTGGCTCTCTGCAACCTCTGCCTCCCAGATTCAAGTGATTCTCCAGCCTCAGCCTCCGGAGTAGCTGGAATTACAGGCGGCCACCACCACCAGTTAATTTTTGTATTTTTAATAGAGATGGGGTTTTGCCATGTAGGCTAGGCTGGTCTTGAATTCCTGACCTCAGGTGATCTGCCTGCCTTGGCCTCTCAAAGTGCTAGGATTACAAGCATGAGTCACTGAGCCTGGCCCCAAAATTATTTTTTAAGTTACAATACCAAGTATTGCTGAGGGTGCTGGGTAATTAACATTGTTGGAGAAATTATAAATTGGTACAAATCTTCTGGATATAAATTTGACAATGGTTATTCATATCTATTGTTTGTTTATAATCAATCATTCTTTAGGAATGAATCTGAAAGAAATAATTACATAAATCAGGAGGTATGCAAAGATTTTGCTACAAGAATGATAGTTAAAATCACCAGAAGTTGGAAAATAGCCCGAATATCCAATGATTACAGATAAAAAATGATCTATCCACCAACTGGAATACCACGTATTTATTAAAATAATGATGTGGACTTGGAAAAATATTCATATATTGTGAATTGGCTTTGGACTAATGCATTTAAATTCTCCCTAGACTGGCTGGGCATGGTGGTCCATGCCTGTAATCCCAGCACTTTGGGAGACCAAGGCAGGTGGATCACATGAGGCCAGGAATTTGAGACCAGCCTGGTCAACATGGTAAAACCCCATCTCTACAAACGTACAAAAATTAGCCAAGCATGGTGGTGTGTACCTGTAATCCCAGGTACTCAGGAGGCTGAGACAGGAGAATCGCTCGAACTCGGGAGGCAGAGGTTGCAGTGAGCTAGGATTTCACCATTGCACTCCAGCCTGGACTCTGTCTCAATAAAATAAAATAATAAATTCTCCCTAGGCTGCAGCAAGAATCAAATGAATCGCTCTTAACCCCATGCCAAACAAACAAACAAATAAACAAATAAAAAACTTCCTATTTATTTGTTGTTGTCCTTTAAAAGAGAGATGTATAGAAGTGGCAAAATTAAGTTTGGATATTCTTGCTTGGATCAAATTTGGCTGTCCAAAGATATGAGGTTAATTCTTTCCTGTTAGAGCATGTGGTGGTGGCATCTATACATGCTCCAATTTTCAAATATTTCACTAATATTAGGAGATTATTTGTTGGCATTGAGTCGGGCCTCCAAGTATCATCTATTCTGGACCAATGGTCACCAAAATGTATGTATCCTCAAAACAAACCACTGGTCTGTGAAAAGAAAATCTTAGAACTTCTATTTCTAGTTACCCCTTTTTTATGTAAAAATATAATAAATGTGTTATGTAATGTGTTTTATAATGTACATAATACATGTACATTATAAGTAATGTGTTTTATAATGTACATAATAAAACAAGATAATATATAACAAATAAATATGCAAAGATTATTAAAATGTTTTTGATGATAAAGGTATGTTCTGGTCATCTATTGCTGTGTAACAAACAAACTGAAAAGTTGGTGGCTTAAAACACCATTTTCTCCCGTGCATAATCTTGTGGGCCAGGAATTTGTAATGCATTCACCTGGGCAGTTCATCTTTGTTCCAGGTAGCATCAAATGGAACAGCTGCCTCCAAGATGGCGTACTCACATGACTGGCGAGTAGGTGCTGATTATCAGTCGGGAGCTCAGCCAAGGCTGTTGGCTGAGGGAAGTCTCAGCTTTTTTCTATATGGCTTCTCCAGTGGGCTGTTTGGGCTTCTTCACAGCATAGTGGCTGGGTTCCAAGAGGAAATGTTCTAAGAGACAGGAAGTAGAAGCTGCCAGTCTCTTAAGGCTTGGAATAAGAAAATGCCATAACATTACCTACAGCATAGTCTATTGGTCAAACAGTTCAATAGCCCATTCATGATTCAAGAGCTAGAGGCATAGACCCCATCTTTTAGTGAGTAGTCTGCCAAAGAATTTGGGGCCATCTTTAATCTACCACATACTTTGTGATCACAAATGTCTGAAGACCAATAATTTAGACAAACAAATGTGTCCCACAGCCCCGCTCCCCTGCCTGGGCCTCAGCACTCTTACATGAGAAATTCCTGGCAGCCAGAAGCTGGTCTGCCTGGCTCCAACCATGCAGCTCACAAAGCTCTTCCATCGGAAATGAGGCTCAGACTTCTCTCTTAGTGGCTTGTTGATTCTGTAGTCAGAAGAATAGGTGCAGGACAATGGAGGAAAAATAGTCTATTATTGATGCCATTGCTTTCTCTTAATCAATAAAACAGTTTGACTGATAGTAGAAACAGTATATTTATCTGGTCAGGTCTTCATGACCTGTACAAAGTTTTCTCTTTCACACAGTATACTTTAAACAAAAATATATTAAATACTAATCTAAATATAGTCAGAATGACTTTCATAACTCAAAAGGATATGACTAAAACTATTCTATCAGAAATCTCCCAGCACACAGGCTGACACCTGCTGTTCCTTCCTCATTGATCTAGAAAAATAATCACAAACAGAACTTGAAGATTTCTCCCCTATAACAGAATATACTCTTGAGGAAAAGAAAGTTGGTTACTCAACAGTATAAACTTATCTTTGTAAGGAAATGTATGTGAGAGATGAGAGTAAATTTATTCATTGTTTATGATCCTGACCTCTGCCTTTGAGAAGACAGTATCCTGAGAAGAACCTGTTGTTTTCCAGAGCAGGGTGATGGGTGAGGATGCAAATTAGAAAAGGGAAAAGAGTGAAAAAATTGTTTTTCATAAGAAAGGAAGCAATGTCTGAAGGAGACAAAAGGACGGACAATGAGTTGTGCAGAGGGCTGGGGTGGGGGATGATTGGCTAGATGCTGCATGCAATCTCCTCTAAGGTGCCACAAACATGTCAGTAAAAGCTGCATGACTGTATCTGGCAATTATTTCTGTGTTGGATTGGATTCTTTAGGGGAATGATCCCAGAGGATGTTGACGTGTGTTGAAGGTAGACACACAGAGGAAGGAAAAGGAAGTCCAGTCACCTGTGAGCAACATGGGACCAGCTTGGAAAAGTCCACACTAGCCTCACACTTAATTGTGAGAGTGAATATCTCTGAAGAGTAGATGACAAATGACACTAATTTTGTTTATTTTTCACTTTAATATTTTTAAATTTTCTTATTAGTTGGGTTGTTAAAAGGAAATTGTTTTGAAACCTGTGTTGACTTTGCAATCAGACAGACCTATGTTGGAACTCAGCTCTATTATTTCTTAAATTCCTGATTTTGGACACCTTTCTTAAACCTTCTAGGCCTTAGTTTCCTCATTTGTATAAACAAGATAATAATAGTTCCTTCCTTACAGGCGGTTGTAAAGATTAAATGAAATAATTTGTACTAAATTCTTTGAATGGTGCCTCAGAACTGAGTAGACATACAATGAACGGTAAAAAAAAACTATTATTGTTGTTGTTAATAACTAAAATTTGCTGGTGGGTCTCAGATCCTGAAAACAACTAGTTTTTTCTACTGGCCACGAAGAAGTTAAGGCAGCACCTGGGTATATGTCTTTATCCTTTAAAGAACCAGCAGAGTAAATTCAGCTGAGTTGTATCCCTATCACCATAAATCACACAAGATATCATCATCCTAAAGAACAACCTTTTGAGCACTTACAGTGTGTAGCTTATTTAAGTTCTCTAGAAGTTAGACACAGTCAATGGGGCCTCCATCTCATAGCCAGGTCAGCTCTGGCCCCTAAAACCCAAGTGTCTCAATCTCTAATTAAAAACACGTTAAGGATGGGCTATAATTAGCACTGGGCCCACATGTTCTTAATTCCCAGGGAAGAATACACATTACATTCAGAACTTCTACACTAGCCAAAGTGTTCTGATGTGGGGTTTGGGTTCCTCTTGCGAGAGGCTTTTTGATGTGGTTTCTGTTCCAGTAAGTTACACTCTGGCATCTCAGAGCTGGCCTGGCCTGCCATGCTCAGCATGAATTCTGAGTGCAGACCAAGTGTGCATGCCTGCAGGCGGACAGCACCACAGACTGCTCTAGCATTAACTAATGGGGGGCTGTTTCAGTGTGGCATGGATCCCCTGTTCAGGGCATCTGAGTTGCTGCCCTGGAGCTTGGCTATCTGAAACAGCACTCCTGAAAACATTTTTTGGTCTTTGACCTCTTCAGTGGGAGGAAAAATACCCTCTGAACCCTGCATGTGCCTGCTTGAGGCTATAGAGTCAAACTTGTGAGGATTCATGAAACATCTGCACTGCTTGGAGTGACATGTTCCCTGTGGTGCCTGGTATTTATTCATTACAAAAGCATATACCTTGTGGTAGATATTACTAGTGCCCACCAAAATCTGATTTTCCTTTCTTTCTAGGCACACATAAGACAAGCTTTCCCAGCCCTCTTGGGTTAGATGGGGCTGGGTGACTCCACACCAATGGGATGTGAGAAAAAGTGACACCAATCACTCCTAGTGAAGCACTGAGGCACTGAAGTGCAGGCAAGAGGACTAGTGTGCCAAGAAGACGAATGCAGTCCTGTGTTCTAGGTGTCCTAGATGTTGCCAGTACTGATGGTAGAGCCTCCGTCAGCCTGAATCCTTGAGTTACCGATGGAGCAGTTTCCCTTACTGAAAACTTCCTGCTTCAAGAGAAATAGGATCTTGTTAGAAATTACTTATGTTATTTTGCTTCATCTGTCCAAATCTACTATGCTGGGCAGGCTAGCTGGTAGACTGAAAACCACAACTTTATTCCCAGATATACTGCTGTAAAATAATTAAGTCAAACGTTAATGTTACAGGACCACCAGGTTCAATTACCCATTGTGTAGTAACATACCAATACACTGGAACAGCAGGAGTTGCAGCAGAGAAAGCATTTAATAATTGTAAGGCAGCCAATTGAGGACGTGGGAAGAAACCTCAAATCTGCCTCCCCAAGAGGTTTGGGGTTGAAGTGTTTAAGGGATCTAGTTTGGCAAAGGACTGAACAGCGTGATTATCATTGATTGATTGAGAAGTGAGAAGTGAGGGGTGACATGATGGGACAGGGAGATGAAGAAACTACACTCCTGTGCTGAGTCAGTTCCTTGATGGGGGTCCTCAGACCATTTGGAGTCAGCCATTCTGCTGGAATTCAGGATCTGAAAAACACCTTAAGCAAAGCAATTATTGTGTTAAAAGGGCCAGTTGACAGAAATTTTACCTATAGGAACAATGGGGGGCACATGGTCAGTGTGCTACATGACTTCTGGTTACTTAGCAGCTGCAGGGAAGTGGGTCAAAGTGCACCGGTTTTTATATCTTGGACAATGCCTAGCTATAATTCTACCTAAAGACTGGCTTATAATTCCAGTTAACTCTGTGTCAGTGGTTTCATTAATGTGGTGAATCCATTTAAACAGAGCTAAATTCAAAATGTGCATGTATTTTAATATGCTTGTAATACATGTGAAAATGCCTGTGTTTTAGAGTAGGAGGCAGATTTCTGAGCCTGTCTTCCCCCATTCTGATTTAATAAAGGATTTGGAGAGGGTGAGTAGTGTCAGTTTAAAATATATGGCAAGGCAGAGGTGGGAGGAACACTTGAGCCCAGGAGTTCAAGGCTGCTGTGAATAAGGATCAAGTCATTGCATTCCAGCCTGGGTGACACAGCAAGACCGTAGCTCTAAAAAAAGGAAAGAAAGGAAGAAGAATTCATCTCAAGAACAAAACTAGTCGTTCTCTATCTTTTAAATTCATCCGTATTAATAGCACTAATTTGTACTTTAATGGTGATTTCCAAATGTCACCTTAATACGCTGTGAAGTACAAGATAAAGCCACATATTTTGAAATGTACTATAGTTACATTTTATTTTTTAGGCACTCTGAATGTGCTTCATTCCTGAAGGTTACTCATATGAGGATTGCTGGGAACTGGAAGTGGCAGACAAAGCTTCTTGCTCAGAACCTTAAGGCCGGATCCAGAACTAGAGCCAGTTTCACCTACTGTGATTTCCACAAGCCAGGGGGAATGGTGCCAAGGACACGGCTTGGTTTATGGAGCTGTAAGTTGTACCTGGTGGCTTGAAAATGTACGCTGATTTCAGATTGGTCCCATACTGAAGTGTAGTACAATGATTCCCAAAGGTCAATCGCTATGCATATTCATGGCAAAAGTTATGAGGCTGTGCCCTTTCTGCAGGCAACAATTAGAATCTTCAATACCTAAGTAGAGCATATAAATGAATGTAATCTCCACACAAAATTAAAACTGTACCAAAAAACCATGCAAGAAAGAGAGAAAGTTGCAGTGGAAGAGGTGTCCTCTCATTAGCAGATGAAGGTGTTGTTGAGATAAAATCTTTGTTCCATTCTGGTCCAAGGTCAAAATACAGCTACAGTTTATAAAGGAGTATGAAATGACTAAAGAAAGAGACTTTTAATGAGCTCACATAATTCATGGCCTCTCCTTGCTGCCTAAAGTACCACTCCTGATTGAAGGGTGCCCTGAACTCTGCTACCATCTTGCTAGCCCCTCAGGGGCTGAGATTGATGTGTAGAGTGGGAAAATAAACCCTGGGCTTTGGAAGCAGTTTGGGGTCAGGTCAGAATTTGTTTCTGTCCTGCCTTTCAAAGCTTTGTTTTCTTATGAACCATCCATACTAATAACTCAGCACTGCTGAGCCAGGGAGGGCCAAGGAAGAGCCTTCACCTTCGAGGAGGTGCAGTTCATGATGAACATTATTTAGAAATGAGGAAGGCTGGGGATTTTTCTAAAAGGATTGATTAGAGCTGGAAATTCACTGTTTCACGGTTGACAAGGCTCCTCTACATCCCTCCCCATACTGTGGGTTGGCCTAACTAAAATAAATAATAAATGCGCAAAGCTCTACAGTGATTCTATTCAGAGTAAGTGCCCTCCATTTCCAAAGCCCAGGCCAATGTAAAGTAGCTCAAGACTTCACTGCTCCTCAGTGGACTACTGAACATATTCTATGACAATTAAGCCATGAAACCTGTGCAAATAAGATTACAATGGAATGCTATTTTGAGGCATGGCGAAAGCATTTCCAAGAATTGGATATTCATTCTGACCATTGCACATAAATGAAGTATGGGTTTTTAATATATCAGTCACGATAACTAATTAATACCCTTCCTTTGTAAAATATTTATAGTTTACAAAATAGGTTCACATGACTCATCTTTTTCTATTTTCAGAACCCTATGGTAGGTAGGACATGCATTATTACTTACATTAATTGCATGAGAAAACTAAGACTTCTTGGAGGTTAAGAAGCTTGCCCTAGCCAGGTTCAGTGGCAAGCACCTGTAATCCCAACACTTTGGGAGGCCGAGCCAGGAGGATTACTCAAGCTCAGGAATTTGAGGTCATCCTGTGCAACGTAGCAAGACCCTCGTCTCTACAAAAAAAAAATTTTTTTAAACTTAGGTCAGCTTGGTGGCATGCACCTGTAGTCCAAGCTACTCAGGAGGCTGGAGTGGGAGGACTGCTTGAGCCCAGGAGTTCGAGGCTGCAAGGAACCGTGATTGTACCACTGCAATACAGCCTGGGCAACAGAACAAGACCCTGTCTCTATTTTAAAAAAAAAAAAAGCTTGTCTCGGGTAACAAAATTGGTATTAGATTTAGGATTAAAACCAAGACTCCAAGTACAGTACTTTTTCCAATCCACTCTGCTGTCCCCACCAGAAAAAAAAAAACAAAACTTTCCTTTTGTTGAAAACTTTGAAATTTATAAATTATTTGAGCAATTTTATTATTGTATTTGATGGTACTAATAAATAGCTAACAATTTTTGAGTCAAGATTAAGTTGAGTCATTATGTTGAGTATCAAGTACTCCACACAAATGATCTTGTTTATGAGGTAAGTATAATTATCCCCATTTTTATAGGTGAGGGTAAGGCACAAAGAGGTTTTGTAATTTGCTCAAACCACACACTAGTAGTGGAGCAGAGATTTGAAAATAGCATAACTTGCAGTGCTGTGCAGTCTCCTATCCTCACATCCATCTGGTGAAGCAGGTAGGTTTATGACTTCTTTAATTGATGATTGAGAGCCATTGGTCCAATTGCTAGTAGACAGAACCAACCCTATTGCCAAAATGTTTGGTATTGTTTGGGTCCAATTTGACTGCCCCAGCTGGGAGGTCAAGTTCCCAATAACCAAGATAACCATCACTCTTCTTTTAAATGGGGTTCTTCCTCTGCTATCTTCCCACTTTATCATAGGCCTCCTTTCCAGTCAGCTGATTTTCTTCTTCACAAAGGCTTTTCCCTTTTTCCCCATCTCTGATACCCTTTTCCCCATCTCTGATACCAAAATCCCTTAAGTTCCTTCTCATTCATTTCCCATAAGCAGCCAATTTTCAGGAATTCCTATTTATTTATTGTACGTGGCTCTAGAATTTGCTTTTACTTATTCTCTACTACTGCCATGACCATAGTCCAGTTGACTAACCAGACAATGGCCTCTCCAGCTTTAGGAGGGCCATCCTGTTCCCAGCCATCCTAAAAGCTCAGTGGTCCTCATCACATTGCATGATATGAGCCTCCAGTGGCACTCTGCTATCTGTCACAGTAGCTGGTTCTTGGGTCCCCCACTCTCTTCTCTCCTGTCAAGTGGGTCTCCTCATAGTCCCCATCTCATGCCCATCTTCTTGTATCTATGCCTTCATCGTTATTTCCCCTGCGAAGTTGTTTCTCCTTTCTCAGGCTTATCGCAATCTAGACATCCTTCCAGTCATCTGTGAAATCTTCTCAGAGCAGTATTTCTTCTTGAATTTGTATCGCTCTTCTAGAATATGCTTAATATGTATAATTTTGTTTTCTATCTGTCAGTATTAATTTTATCTCCTCCACTGGAAAGGCCAATTCTTTTCTGTAGTAGACTTGTCTGCCCACTTTCTTGAGCAGCCGAGGAACCCATCTTCTCTAATTCCTTTCCCACTTCATAGTAGCTGGTTCTCTCAGGAGGTATGAGAATGAGGGGGTGGGGTGGGGATAAAGTGAGTCACCCAAGTGAAAAGTCACAGCAAGCAGAATCTGATTTCTAATCTCCAAAGCACAGTCATCCCTGGGGATCCATGGGAAATCGGTTCCAGGGTTTCCAAGGAGACCAAAATCTGAGGTTGCTCAAGTCCCTTATGTAAAAATGGTGTAGTATTTGTCTGTAACTTATGCACATTCAGCAATACACTTTATTTTATTTATTTATTTAGTTTAGAGACATCCTTGTTCTGTTGCCCAGGTTGGAATGCAGTGGTGCCATTATAGCTCATTGCAGCCTCCTGGACCCTAGAGATGCTCCTACCTTGGCCTCACAAATAACTGGAGCTCTAAAGCTCATGACGCCATGCCTGGCTTTTCTCATATACTGTAAATCATCTCTAGGTCATGTACAATACCTAAAACAATGGAAATGCTATGTAAACAGTTGCTATATTATATTGTATTATTTTCTTTCTTTCCTTCCCTCCCTCCTTCCCTTTCTTTTTTCTTTCCTTCTTTCTTTTTTCTTCTGTTTCCTCTCTCTCTCTCTCTCCCCTTCTTTCTTTCCGTCTTCATTTTCCTGTCTCAGTCTGTCACCCAGGCTGGAGTGCAGTGATGCAATCATAGCTCACTACAGCCTTGAATTCTTGGGCTCAAGCAATCTTCCTGCTTCAGCCTCCCAAGTAGCTGCGACTACACATGCACACCACCACATCTGGCTAATTTTTTTAAATTTTTTGTATAGACAGAGTCTCGCTATGTTGCTCAGGCTGGTTTCAAACTCCTAGCTCAAACCATCCTTCCATCTCAGTCTACCAAAATGTTGGGTTTATAGGTATGAGCCACTACACCTGGCCTATATTGTTTTCTTATTATTATTATTATTATTATTATTGACACAGAGTCTTGCTCTGTTACTCAGGCTGGAGTGCAGTGGCAGACCTTGGCTCACAGCAGCCTCAGCCACCCACGCTCAAGCAATCCTCCCATCTCAGCCTCCCGAGTTGCTGAGACTACAGGCCACGCCACTTGGCTAATTAAGTTTTTTTGTAGAGATGGGGTCTCACTATATTGCCGAGGCTGGTCTCAAACTCCTGGGCTCAAACAATCCTCCAGCCTCAGCCTCACAAAGTGCTGATTACAGGCACAAGTCGCCGCACCCAGCCTCATTTTTACTGTGGTTCCTCCACCTGCAATATTTTCATCCCCAGCCAGTTGGTTGAATCTGCGTGTGAGGAACTGGGGAATAGGAGGACTGTGACGCATTAGAGTGGACAGTAGCTTAAGGCAGAGGTTTCGGAATAATTCATCAAACAGTTTTGCCAGAAGAGACGTTGCTAGTTGCTGCTAAGCATCATTCAGAATCAGCAGGTTAAATGGCCATTCATCAAGTTAACGTTGCCCTGGGTCAGCTTCTGAGGGGCTAACACTTTGGAAAACATAAGAAAGATAATAAAGTTACTATATATGTACACACTTGAAAAGTGTGTTATCTTTCCAAACTGAATCCTCAAGCACCATCATCTTAGAAATTAAATACTTTTGAGTTGGAAGGAGTTCTGAAGGTCGTCTGATAACATTTTTGGAATAACATTAATATACTTTTCTCTTTTGTGTTTATTGACTGACCTACTCCCTTTACCCTTTTGCCAGAGACATGCTTACCTTTAGATTTCTACAGCATCAATGCAAAAAAAGTTAATATAGAGAGTCTTGCAATCAAAAGTAGGATTTTTGTAGAAATAATTGTTGCAAGACTTAGGCTTTGTTGAGAGAGAAATAGGATTTTCTAAATTTCTTTAGCTCTCATTGAACATCTGAGAAACAAGCTTGTAGGTAAAACTTGGATCACAAAGTCATTTCCATGCCTGTAAGCACTGGTTCTGTTTAAAATGACTAGGCTGGGAAGCTAAGCAGATGCTTTAGGGTAAAAGGAGAATGATAAATTGTAGAGGCAGGAAGCCTTCCCATTTCTGGTCCCAAAGGACCATGAGAAGAAGAGAGACAGATACTGGAGAGACACATTGATCTTGATTTTGTTTCTGGGGCTGCCCAAAGGGAAGGGTGTGTTCAATAAGTTAAAGTCCACACAGGGTTCTTTCCCCCCATTTCATGTTCAAGACTCTAGATGGAAACACAGGCTCCCAGGTCCATCTGGGAGTGGCCACATCATCGTAAACTCAGCAGTCCAGTGCGGTTATGCAGTGGAAGGGCTGGAGTTTGGCTTTCCCAAGTTGCCCTCAGTTCCTGTGTGGTGTGGAAAGAATTCAGGATCTCCTGCATGCCCCTGCAGGGGTGGAGCACAGATGCTGGTTGAGTCTGGCTGGAGAACTTACCAGAGAGGATGACTGTGGTGGGGCAAGATGGTGCTGTGGCCAAGGGTTGCAAAATGAACTGCCTGGGTCCTGACCTCACTGGAGTCATAGCCAGACCCAGGGCCCCATAGCAATAGAGAGCCAAGAGGGTCAAATTAGGGAAAAAAAGGGCTGGGCTCTGACTTAGCCAAGAGATGAAATGAACCACAAGCTACCCAACCCAAAGTGTTTGGCAGACACTGGCAGAATGCCAAGGAATGGGACAAACCACACATCAGTGTTCACCAGTCCAGAGGGCAGCCCAGATCAGTCACCAGGCCACAAACACAGTGCAGATCCAGAAAACACCATGTGGAATCAAGCCTGTCTTTCTCCTGCTATGAGAATACAATCCACCCTCCTCCTACACCCTGGTGCCATTTTGCTGAGAGAAAGAAAGGAGAGAAACTCTGAAACTCTGGGCATTTCTCCAAAAGAGAAATCTTAAGAAAACTTCCAGAGCATGAGATTGGACTGAGATTGAGGGGGGAGTAAATTTAGTTTACGACATCACAGTGGGGCTGGGGCTTCTAGGAAAAATCAGAGCATTCCCACCAGTCCTTCGTGCTCTGAGTAGGGTGAGTGCCTCGGTGACCCTGCACCACACCCTAACCTTTTTCTTTAAAAGTACGGGAAGAGAGTCCTCTGTATCAAGGGCCAGTTGTGGGAGAGAGATGAGGCAGATATAAGTATCCCCATCTGACATGTGGAGAGAACAAGTGTAACTGCATCCGACCAACCTGGTTCAACTTTTATGTAACAAGTTATGAGCTGTTTTTCAGTTGCCATGGACCCTCAGGTTAAAGTCACATAACTGAGCATGCCCAGATGAACGAAGTGTGCCATGACAGGCAGAACCTAAGTGCTCAGATCAAGGAGTAGGGACTGAATTAAGAAGCGCACATGCATGGCAGGATCCAGGATCCAGTTAGATTGAGATGTTACCCTGTGGCAGGATCCAGTCGGATCACACCTCCTGGCACCACTACCTTGCAAGATCCAATCAGATCATGCCTCATTACCCTATGCTTATAAAATCCAACCCAGACCCTAGCTCCGAGAGACAGATTTGAGCTTCCTTCTGTTTCCTTGCCAGTCGATTCACCTTTCTTGCTGCACAAACCTGGTGCTTCAGTGTTTGGCTTTCCACTGGACCCAGTTTGGTTTGGTCCAGCAGTGAGATGGCTTACCCGTGTTGGAAGGGCAACTGAATAGCAACACCACAATGACAGCTCGAGCTTCCCCTTGCAGCTGTCACTCCTCCTGCAGGGCTGTGAGTCCCTTCAACTACCGCAGGCGCTGCCCGTGCAACAGTGGTGACAGGTGTGCTCAGAAGCACACCTTCAGTTTCCTGTGTCCAGGCCCAGTCATAGCTTCCAGCCTTCATTCAGGAGAATCCATGGCTCAAGATCTTCCTTGCACGTGACAACTGGGGGTGGCGTGGTTCCATGTTCCTCCTGTTAGGTCAAATGTTTCAAATGGGACGGAGCTGATAGGACAGTGATTGAACGAAATGTTTCTTTCTTTCTTCCTTTCTTCCTTCCTTCCCTTCCCTCCCTCCCCCTCTTTCTGTCTCTTTCTTTCTTTTTCTCTTTCTTTCTTTTCTTCCTTCCTTCCTTCTTTTTTTCTTTCCTCCTCTCCTCTCCTTTCTTTTCCTTTTTCTACTAAGTATCACCTAAAATTGAAATCTTTATTGGCTGCGGTTTTCATCCATCTGCAAAAACACACTAGAAAGAGAAAGAGGTTGGCAACGAACTTCAGGCTTTTTCCCCAGAGTGTTACTTACCTGACTTTAACCAGATGCTGTGCATCAGCTTGTCTCTGCCCTGCATGCTCAGCATGTAAAAGACAGAAGAAATACAAGGAATGCCTGTGATGCTATGGGCCCTCCATCCCCCTCTTTTTCTCTTTCTTTCTCTCCTCCCCCTTTTTTTCATCCTAGGACCGGATATACAAGTTCCAGAAGAGGAATATACATCCCTAGAGTTTGAAATCAAATCTGGAATTCATATCCTCTGTAAATGTACTTTATTAAAAGCAGGAGTCAAGAAAGCTTTTGGAATTATTACATTGGAGAGGTTGACTGTGTAGAGAGGACTTGGAATGAGGGATAATTTTAGACATGTTTTGCAGGCAGCAAACTCAGTGGATGAATGGAAAAACTGGACACTTTGACATCAGTCTTACCTCAAAGTGTGTTACCAAGTCTGAAAAGATGGCATGAGACTGTAATAAGACCCATGCATTTATAATTGTCACAGTCAGGTGAATTGAGATGTTTGCAGGAACATATAATAGGTAGAAATTCCAGGCATTGCACTGTCTGTGTGAGGTTAATCTTTGTAAAATCTATATGTTGATGCTTCTGATATTTAGTGCAACCCCAACTGCTGCCAGGGGTGGAAGGCTGTGAGAGTGTGTGTGTGTGCAAGCATGTGTCTCTGCATGCATGCATGTATCTGTGTGTGCATGTGTCTGTATACAGTTGTTTGAGCGTCACAACTCTGGTGCTGGGGCTCTTTGTGTGTCTGTGTGATGTGTGTGCATGCATGTGTCTGTGTGTGCATGCATGTCTGTGTGCATGCACATGTCTCTGTGTGCATATGTGTGTCTGTGGTGCATGCATGTATGTGTGCATGCGTGTGTCTGTGTGTGTATGCATGTGTCTGTGTGTGCATGTGTCTCTGTGTTGTGTGTGTCTGTGTGCATCTCTGTGTGCATACAAATGTCTGTGTGCATGTGTGTGTCTCTGTGTGCATGTGCGTGTCTCTGCATGCATGTGCGTGTCTTTAAGTGCATGCATGTGTCTGTGTGTGCATGCGTTGAGGTCCAGAACTGGAACCAACTGAAGTTACAAGGGGAGGAACTGGGGCAAAGTCACACAAACCACCCGGACGAGACTGCGGCCTGTACAACTGGGTGGGGTTCCAGGAACTTGTCTATTGTTCCCCGAAGGCCTGGCCGGTTTTATATCTGTAAACTCTCTCTAAACAATTTTTTCCTCTTAGCTTGGCATCACGTCATTCTGAATTCCTCTGCTGCTCATGGTGTTTCTCTGATGAAAACCACCATGCGAGGGGGCAGCCAGCACCACCGGAAGCAAAGTGATTGTGGGGTTTGCATTCTAGAAATAAAAGAACTAAGCCCTTTAACTTGTCAGAGAAAGGTAGAAGCCCCTGGTGACCCTGAAGAAGCCCCGAGACTCTGAGACGTCTCGAAGGACGGAGGGAGAGCCGGTGTTTCTGAGCTTATTTCGGTGGGGAGGGTAGCAGCTGCATTTGCTATAAGGCTGAGGGAAAATGTAGAAATGCTGAATGCGCCCCTCCTGATGGGGCCAGGAGCTGGCTTTCTGCCACTATTCAGCTCTGAGGTCCAGCTCCATCACCGCTCCCTGCCCTCTCCATCCATATCTGCCTTACCTGAAAACTCCCCTTCGCAGAACCCATGGGAAGGTACCGTGAACATTGGGATGGCTAAAGTCCTTGACTTTTCATGTTGGCTGCCTCACTGAAACTTCTGAATTATTGTCTTAATTACAACAGCTGTACAGGAGAATTTGAAATGATGCCTGAAGCGGCTCCCAGAAGAAACAGCAGTGGGATCATTTTCCCGTGTTCCTGTCTTTTGGAGAAAGCTGGAGCCCTCCCTGCCTTGTTTTTTCCTCCACGGGGTTCTGGCCTCCGGAGATGAGTGAGAGGAGCGTGGGCCTAGAGTCTCTGCCCCGACGGTTCCTTGCAGGAAGGGTGGCTGCTCAGATTCCAAAGCTTCCTGCCTGGACCAGTGATGACTCCGACACCCCCTCGGGGAGGTGGTGTGTAATGTTTGTCCCGTAAACTCTTAGGTAACTGTTCCGTTCCACCAGAGGAGGTCATGTGGCTTAGAGGGAAAAGATGTGTTTTGCTGTGGGTAGCTGAGGTCACAGAGACACAGCCAGGCAGCCACATTGACAGAGCGCCCTCTCGGGAGAGAGAGCACTGTTCAGGGAACCAACAGGAAATGACATTCACTGTCAAGTGCAAATCAGTGTGATACAAGAGCCCCGGACACCAGCGTTGTGATGCTTACACAACTGTATACAGACACTAGGCTAGAGAAGCGTGTCCTGTCAGGAGTCACAAATCAGTGAACTGATACACATTTATCTCATGCAGACGTCTTTCCAGAACTCTCGGGCCCCTCTGCCAGAGTGTTCCAGGGAATTTGTTCTCCCGCTGGTTCACTGACAGCTGCGTTTTTCATTATGACTTCAGCTGTGGTTCTGAGGCTCCCCCTCCTTCAGCACGGGGCATCCTGTTTGTTTTTAAAAGCCAACAGTTTTCCCAAAATGCAATGAAACCAGCAGGTTCGGAACAACGCAAAAGAGTTGTGCTGGCCTTCTGCTGAGGAATCTGAGCAGTGAGCTGCGCCCCCGAACACGCAGCCCGGAACCCTCAGCCCCGGGCGCAGCTGTGAGGAGTGACTCTTTCCTGTGGCTTTGCTGTGGCCATGTGTGCCACGGATGAAAGCGCAGCCAGCCACTCTCAATGCAGATGTTTTCATCTTCCTGTTTCTTTTTTTTTTAAATTGAGGCATAATCGACATACAATAAAACACACAAATCTTAAGCATACAGTTAAATTTTTTTTTTTTTGAGATGCAGTCTCGCTCTGTCGCCCAGGCTAGAGTGCAGTGGCATAATCTTTGCTCACTGCAACCTCTGCCTCCTGGGTTCAAGTGATTCTTCTGCCTCAGGCTCCCAAGTAGCTGGGATTACAAGCGTGCGCTGCCACACCCTGTTAATTTTGTACTTTTAGTAGAGACAGGTTTTCACCATGTTGCCTAGGCTGGTCCGAACTCCTGACCTCAGGTGATCCACCTGCCTCAGCCTCTCAAAGTGCTGGGGTCACAGGAGTGAGCCACCACACCCAGCCAGTTCAATGAATTTTGACAAATATATACATTCAGTTAACTACCACTTAAGACTGTAGACCCTATCCAAGGCCCCAGAAAATCCCCTTGTGCCCTTTCTGCTGTTTATTTTATTTTATTTTATTATTTTTTAGAGATGGAGTCTCACTCTGCCACCCAGGCTGGAGTACAGTGGCATGATCATAGCTCACTGCAGCCTCCAGCTCCTGGGTTCAAGCAATCCTCCCACCTCAGCCTCCTGAATGGCTGGGACGACAGGAGCACACCACCAAGCCTGGCTTGTTTTTTAAAATTTTTCTGTAGAGACAGGGTCTTACTATGCTGTCCAGACTGGTCTTAAACTCCTGGCCTAAAGCAATCCTCCTGCCTTGGCATCCCAAAGTGCTGGAATTACAGGCGTGAGGCACCTCACCCAGCTACTGTTTCATGTTTAATCACATGCAGGTCTTACAGTGGTACTGAGCTCTGACCTCACTTGGAGTTGCTTGTCCTCCTTGTCACTCTGGGGCCTCCCACCCACTCAGGCTCCAGTTCTTCCCTCCCTTTAGCCACCCTCACCACAGCCGGGTGAGGAAGCTGGGGCAGATTCCATTGTCTTTTAAAAAGTTATCATCTTGAAGCTCAGAGGGGTCAAGCGATTTGCTTGTGGCCACCCAGCCGGTAAGGAGTGGTGTGATAGTCAGACCCAACTCTTCCAGGCTTGTTCTCAGGGCTCTTTCCTCGGCCCTGGCTTTGTGCACAATACACACATGGCTGTTTTCAGGATAGCATGAAGCTACTGCTCTGCTAGGGTGAGAGCTGATCAGGACGTAGACCATCTACAGGTCAAAGGAGCAGATACATGGAGGCCGGCTTTGCCCAGGTCAGACGTGGCCCAGGTTCTAGCTTCTAGGTTGCTTCTCATGTAGGGGTCACCCCTGCCTAGCAAGCTTGTGATACGTGTTCTTGCCTCATCTCTCCCTTCTCTTTTGTGCCCCCAACGCAAATAAGCAGTGAAGAAGTCCTGATACTTTAATATATATCTCAATCACCAGCGGAGATAGTGATTCACCTCCCAGTTCTCAAACCAACTGCACTTTAATAAAGGCTTGTGAGAGGAGCTCTCTATCCGCCCTGCTCAGAGGAAGGAGGTAACATTCATCAGTTTCCACGGTTCCACCCCAGCAACATTTCCTGGAAGACTCCCCTTCCTTAACATCTTTCTTCATTGTCTTAGCGATCTGCGCAGCTCCTAGATTATTGGGTGCCTTTGGATCATGTCCATTATTCAACTCGTTTATCTAATCTCTGCTCCTTTCCTGATTTGTCTCTTAGTCCCTAGATAGTTTTAAAGTTTGTGGTCATTCAACACATACCAAACATACCAAATACACATCCAAACACACCCTGTGCTGAAAAGCCCTTCCGCAGCTCCACTGAGTGAAGTCTGAAGTCCTTAAAGTGGCACCTTAGAGTCTTCCCTGCCGGGGCGGGCATGGTGGCTCACACCTGTTATCCCAGCACATTGGGAGCCTGAGGTGGGTGGATCAGAAGGTCAGGAGTTCAAGACCAGACTGGCCGATATGGTGAAACCCCATCTCTACTAAAAAATACAAAAATTAGCTAGGCATGGTGGCGTATCCCTGTAATCCCAGCTACTTGAGAGGCTGAGGTAGGAGAATTACTTGAACTGGGACCCAGGAGGCAAAGGTTGCAGTGAGCCGAGATTGCACCACTGCACTCCAGCCTGGGCTACAGAGTGAGACTCCATCTCAAAAAAAAAAAGAGTCTTCCCTGCTGGTACCTGAGCCCTGCTTACCTTCCAGTTCCGTCACTTGTCCAACTTCCCTGAAACATACCCTCTCCCTCCACCACTATTTTCCAGCTGTTTTCCTACCTTCACACATATGCAAGCTCTGCTCCCTTGGCCTGGAAAAGCCCTACTCTTGGGTCCATCTAGGAAACACTTCTAATTTTTCAGGACTCAGATCAAAGATCTCTTCCTTCAGAAAACATCTCAGCCTCTTCCCTCACACCCTCACATCCCATAGCTCCCAAATGCATCGTTCTTTCTCTTTTTTTTTTTTTTTTTTTTTTTTTTAGAGATGGAGTCTGGAGTGCAGTGGCCCAATCTTGGCTGACTGCAAACTCCGCGTCCCGTGTTCAAATGATTCTCCTGCCTCAGCCTCCCAAGTAGCTGGGATTACAGGTGTGCGCCACCAAGCCTAGCTAATTTTTGTATTTTTAGTAGAGATGGGGTTTCACCATGTTGACCAGGATGGTCTTGATCTCTTGACCTTGTGATCTGCCCGTCTTGGCCTCCCAAAGTGCTGGGATTACAGACCTGAGCCACTGTGCCCGGCTTCATTCCTTCTTTTTAGGCTCTGTCTCCTACCTCTAACTAAACCAGGAGCCCTGTATGTATCTTCAGTACCGCATGGGGCCTGGACACACACAGTGGGTACAGAGGGCAGGGCCAGGAGCCCACATTTTCCTGTTAGAATGGTATGCCAGTAAAAGTGTTTACTGAGTATTTTCTCTGTGCCAGATATTGTTTCAAGTACTTTTTTCCTATTAGACTTGTTTGTATAAAAATATCTTTTTATCTGACATTGGTTATTTAATGTGCCCTCATGTCTTAGGTTTCAGAGGATACAATATAACCTTTTTTTCTTTTCTTTTCTTTTTTTCAGGCAGGATCTCACTCTTTTGCCCAGGCTAAAGTGCAGTGGCATGAACACGGCTCACCACAGCCTAAACCTCCTGGGCTCAAGCAATCCTCCCACCTTAGCCGCTGGAGTGGCTTGAATCACAGGCCTGTGTGCCACCACGCCTGGCTAATTTTTTTATTTTTTGTAGAGATTGGGTGTCCCTGTGTTGCCCAGGCTGGTCTCGAACTTCTGGGCTCAAGTGATCCTCCTGCCCTGGCCTCCCAGAGTGCTAGGATCACAGACATAAGCCACCATACCTGGCCACAAGGTAAGTTTTAATTGTAGCATCTATAAGATTCAATAAAAGCCACTGTCTCCGTTGACTGGGGGTTCCACTGGATTGCAAGCCATATGGTAGACATCTCTGAATCATTCATCTGAGTGGGATTTTTTTCATAGTTCCATTTATTGTAAGCTTTAAAAGTGCTAATTGAATTATTTGAAGGGTGATTTAGTTTATTTTGTCGATCCCATTCCCATGATATCTAAACATGTAAATACAAGTCAATTGGAAAAATCATTCAAGATATACAAATGATTCAATATAGAAAGTCTTTTAAAATTTATTTTAAAAGCAATCTCTCAGGACCATGTCTATTCCATTACAGGCATTTAACATGCCTCATGGAAGGGCATCATTTTTATAGAAAGGGGATTTACCTTCCCCTAGATTTATGATACAGGATAGAGTTGAGGGGTCTGAGTGCAAAAAGGGGACAAGCAGTTGAGCCCTCAAGCCTCCTTGTGATCACTGGCATGTGGTGGCATTTCTCAGGGGACAGTCAGCTTAAAGCCACCAAAATGTACTTCTTCATTCATTAATCTCCCAGGGTGGGAGTGGAGACAGGAAAATCCGCTCAAGATTGGCGTGAAGTGCAATATGACTTTGCCTTCTTATAAGGAGCCATCCTTCACAGAAATTGCTTCCTTCAACCTTTCAAAGGATGAAATGCTAGAAGACAGACAGCATCTGGCTCAAACAGCAGCAAATCAAAGGGGATAACGATATACCGTATGGCAAATAACAGGTTCCTGTATCCTGAGCAGGCTGATGGCAGAGGGAAAAAACGGCCTGCGTGAGGCACAGTAAAAAAGGGTCAGTGCTCCCATGGACGTGTTAAAGAAGAGAGTGAGGACTACGGTGAGAATAATGCCATTCTGCTCAGGTGAACCCAAGAGGCAGGCAGCCACCCTCCCATGGTGGCATGAGACACAGCTGTCTTTGACCCAGAGACCAGAAGAGAAGCTAGGGACAGAGATTCTCGCTTATTTTTATTTTATTATTATTATAGTTTGAGACAGGGTCTTGCACTGTTACCCAGGCTGGAGTCCAGTGGTGCGATCATGGCTCACTGCAGCCTCAACCTCCTGGGCTCAAGCAATGCTCCCACCTCAGCCCCCCAAGTAGCTGGGACTACAGGTGGGTACCACCTTGCCAGGCTAATTTTTTAAATTTTCTGTAGAGACAAGGTTTCACTATGTTGCCCAGGCTGGTCTCAAACTCCTGGGCTCAAACAATCCCCCTACCTTGGCCTCCCAGAATGCTGGGATTACAGTCGGGAGCCACTGCGCCTGGCGAAACTCCCCCTTCTGAAAGTCAACAGCAACTAGTCAGGGCCATGAGTTCAAAATTAGCTTCTTCAGGGGGTTCTTAACAGAGCAGAAGAGGCTATTTATCTAGAATTAGATAAAAAGAGCTGAAGTTTGACTTCTTTTGTTTCAACCAACCCCTTTCTTACTCTCCCCCACCTCAAGGCTTTTCCTCCCCTTCTCAGGCATTACTTTCCTGACCGCTGCCCTTTGACCTGTTAAGGCAGGATCAGCTGCACGCCATTCACACTCTATGTAAAGTTAATCCTCTGGCATCTCCCACTATTCCCTTTCAGCTGTAACCCCAAATGAAAGGCTGTCATCTATTAAAGGAATTTCAGGTTGATCCTGAGGTATGTTTTCTTGGCAGACAAGAATCAAACTCTGGAGGTTCTGAGTGAAGCCTGCCTTGAGTATCTCAAGCCACCCTTTTCCAGAACCTTTCCAAGCCCCATTGGAAGTATTAATATTTAAGGACACAGTGCCTAGAAATATCCCATGTGCTTCATTTATACATTCATCTTTTTCAGAGTCAGTTTTAATTTCTATCAAAGTTATACACATGTGGTTTTTAGTGGTTCCCAAACATGGCTAAAATTTAGACTCATCTAGGGAAATATTTTAAAATCCTGAAGCTTAGACTTCCCTGCAGAACAACTAAGAGTCTGTTGGACGGATGGCCCGGGTACTGGTGTTTTTGAAGTCCCCTAGGTGAGTCTCATATGCAGCAGTGATGTGAGCCATTGACTTAGATTTGAGGGAGATGGGCAGTTCTACAAAGCACATTCAAAACCAGACCGTTCTGGGTGGGTGGCTGGCTCACGCCTGTAATCCTAGCACTTTGGGAGGCTGAGGCAGGAAGATTGCTTGCGACTAGGAGTTTGAGATCAGCCTGGGAAACATAGCTGAACCCCCATCTCTACAAAACATTTTTAAAAATTAGTGGGATGTGTATGCATCTTAATTCCCAGCAACTGCAGAGGCTGAGGCAGGAGGATCGCTTGAGCCCAGGAGTTTGAGACTGTAGTGAGTTATAATTTCACCTAGGCAACAGAGTGAGAGACTCTGTCTCTCCTAAAAAAGAAGAAGAAGAAGAAGAAGAAGAAGAAGAAGGAGAAGAAAACAGGCCAAAGCAAACGGCGAAGACTTATCCTTTATTTCTTGCTTCCCAGAAACGATAACTTTAACTCTCTGGACTGATTTATACGATATTTAATATTTACCCTCATATTTCTAATTAGGTGCTTATATTGTGATTTCTTCAGTTTTTGGCTTTGATTACCTATTGACTTCCTGCAATGGAAAATAATAATTCACTCTCTTCTGTCATCCTCACCCCAGCCCCCAAACTCCCACTTCCCAGCCCTCATGTCAGTTCAACGCAGTTATAATTTGGTTACATCAATATTTGTATTAGGACTATCCTCTTCTTTGTTTGCTTAGTTTTCCATATACTTGTCACTAATTCAACCCCAAGAGCTCCTCAAATTGTTCTCCTCCTAATAGGTTGAAATCTCTTGAGGGAATGATTTTCACTGCCCTGTGACTTCCAGCAGCCGCCTCCTCAGGCCATGGCAGGATGACACCCCCTCACCACGAGTCTGGGGAATTCCACTCTTCCTTGTGTGGGATGCCCTGTCCTTCACATCTTTTTTTGGTTTTCTTCCTCGTTTTGTAGAGTCTGTGCTCCAGGAGCTTCTGAGGACAGAGTATGTAAGTGTAAAGTGTTTGACGCCTTGACTGTCTGAAAACACATTATTCTCTCTGGCAGTTTGGCTGGATATAGAATTTTAGGCTGGAAATAATTTTCCCTCAGAATTTTGAAGGCATTACTTCATTGCATTCTGACTTTCTGGGTTGCTATTGAGAAATCCAATGCCTTTTGACACTTGATAATTTACATGAAACCTTTTTTTCTCTCTCTCTCTTTGAAAGCTTCTTGGAGCTTTTCCTTAATCCCAACATTCTAAAATTTCGTGATGATGTACTTGACGTAACTCTGTTTTCATCCACCATGCCAAGCACTCGAGAAGTCCTTTCAATCAGGAATCACAAGCCCTAGCATCTGAGAAATGGAGTTGTTTCATTAATTATTTCCTTCTTCCATTGACTCTCTTCCCTCTTCCCTCTTTTTGGACCTATTGTTTGGATATTAAATCCCCAGGATTTGTCCTCTAATTTTCTTATTTTTTCTCTCCTATTTTCCAATTCTTTCTCTTTTTTTCCACTTTCTGGGGGAATTCTTCATCTCTATCAGCCAACTTTTCTATTAAAATGTTCATCTCTAATGTGTTTTTTTTTAATTCCTAAGATCTCCTTGTGACCTCAGCATGTCCCTTGTGTAGAGCACCATGTTGTTAGGAGTGAAATATCTTATCTCCTCGAGGACTCTGGAAACCACCCAGGGACGGGGGCTATGTGTGGCTTTGCTGCTTAGATATGAAACCACCTCTGGGGCTCACACACACCTGGATAAGGTAACTAGAGCACCACATACAAGGGACAAAGGGGAGACATAGACGAAGATAGCGCACAACCCAGAGATGCTGTCTCTTCTCACCACGCAGGATGCCTCACATCCACGGCACCGTCTGCCTCGTGTGACCTGCCACCCGGTTTTAGTGGATGACAGTTCCCCACCCTCACTTCCACCAGCAAGAACAGCCATCACGTCTTCCCAGGTCGGTCCTGACTCTGGCTGCGCTGATGACCCTGATGGGTGAACCAAGAGAAACCTTCACATTCCCAGATGTCCCAGAGCACCCTTCCCCATGAGGTCTGTGGTTGGACCCCTCCTTCTCTTCCACTCATTCCAGCCCCCAACCCCCATCCCATCCAACACAACCTACACCCAGAAGTGGAGAAAGATATGGATAAAGAGAAGGAGGGAGAGAAAAGAGGAGGGGGTAGGAAATATGTCTATTATTTTAGAGGAAAGGGAAAGGAGTTGGAAGAGTTCCTACCTAAAGGTGTCTGTGTTCTTGGGTGGATTAGAAGGACTGACACAGCCAAAGGCTGACAGAATGAGGGCATGGAAGGCTCTGGGGAGTTTAGTGGAGATGACAAGCAATGGGGTGTCGTCGTGAGGGAGGGGAGTTTGGGGAGGAGGGGAATGAAGATAGGGGATGTATGATAAACTCTAAGTACAGGAAGTAAGGGAGGACTGAACAACACCATGCAGTTGAGAAGCAGATTCAGCAGGATGGGGAGTGCGAAGGAGAATGGTGTGCTAGGCTGAAGAATGGTCCCCAAAAACACGTCCATGTCCTCATCCCTGGACCCGATGAATGTCATCTTATTTGCCTAAAGAAGGACTTTGCAGATGTGATGAAAGATCTTGAAATGAGGAGATTATTTTGGAGGATCCAGGTGGGTCCTAAATGCAATCATAGGTGTCCTTATAGAGAAAGATTTGACACCAGAAGAAGAAAAGGCAAGGTAACCACAGAGGTGGAGATTGGAGTGCTGAGGCCCCCAGCCGAGCAAGGCCAGCAGCCACTGGAAGTTGAAAGACACAAGATCCTCCCCTGCCGCTTCCAGAGGGAGTGAGGCACCAGGCCCTCTCAACCCCTGATCTCAGCTCAGCAATGCTGATTCTGGATTTCATGTCTCCAGGACTATGAAAGCATAGGTTTCTGTCATTTTAAGCCACCAAGCCAGTGGTAATTTGTTACATCAGCCACAGGAAACTAATACAGCAGGTTAGGAAGATAGGGCCACAAAGGAGAGTTCCAGCATTCCACATCACACAGGAGAGTCACTCCGGGTGAGAATGAAGTACCACTTACAGCCTTCTGCTTGCTGAAAGTGGAGTGGAAGTGAAGTGAAATTGAAATAAACATCATAAGCACTTATCTTGTGCTAACAACTGGCTGGGCATCCAAAATGCATGATCTCATTTAAATTTTATAACCACCTCTTTAGATAAGTTTTCTTATCCCACGTTTTTTTTGTAGGCAAGAAGATTAAAGTGCAGAGTGATTAGGAACACAATGATCATGGAAATGGAATTTTGAAGTCCGATTCATCTATCTCCAGAGAGAGGCTTCTGTTCACACCATCAGGTGACTCTGAGGCTCAGATGTTGAATGGGCTCACAGCCTGGACACCGGAAGGGATGGCAGAAGTTGGAGTGGGGAGGACACTAACGTATTTAATAAATGCTAAGCTCTTCGCCTGAACTTGAGACCCCTGTGTGTGTGTGTGTGTGTGTGTGTGTGTGTGTGTGCTTTGAAAGGGTGGGAGGGGAGTGCTGGGTCCTTCACCTGAAAGGGTTTCAGAGACAGTGGTCAGGGCAAAACCAGGTCTGTTATGACAAGGAAGCAGATAGGACACATTCCAGAAAAGGCTAAGGATGCAGAGAAGTTTCTTGGCTACGAAACAGGACATCGCCGAGGGTACAGTGAAAGCCAGCAGAAAGGGGATCTTAGAGACAGACTCCCAGATCCAGCAAAATGGCCAAAGGGTGGTGTGGAAATCCTCCCTATAAACACATAGAAATTATTTATATGATAAAAGATAAAAGAAAACTCTTAAAATGCATAAACAATGACAACAAAACACAACTTAATTTAAAAATGGACAAAGGACTTGAGTAGACATTTTCTCCAAAGAATATACACAAATGGCCAAGAAGCTCGTGAAAAGATGCTAGATTAGTCATTAGAGAAATGCAAACTAAAACCACAGTGAGATACCACTTCATAACCATTAGAATGATTACTATCCAAAAAAAATACCCCACAGAAAATAACGTGTTGGTGAGGACATGGAGAAATTAAAAATTGGAACCCTTGTACACTCTTGGTGGGAATGTGAAATAGTGCAGCCACTATGGAAAACAGTATGGCAGTTCTTCAAAAAATTAAAAATAGAATTACTATACGATCCAGCAATTCCATTTCTGGGTATATACCCAAAAGGATTGAAAGCAGGGATTCAAAGAGGTATCTGTGAACCATGTTGTAGAACAGCATTATCTGCAATAGCCAAAAAGTTAATGAACCCACGTGTTCATCAACAGAAGAATGATTGTACAAAATGTGGTATGTATGTATATGAAATGAACAATTATTCAGCCTTAAAAAGGAAGAAAATTCTAACATGTGCTGAAACATGGAGAAGATATTTTGCTGAGTGAAATAAGCCAATCACAAAAGGGCAAATACTGAATGACTAGGTACCAAGAGCACTCAAATACACAGAGACAGAAAGTCAGGGGCTGGGGGAAGGGAAATAGGGAGTCATCATTTAATGGTACAGAGTTTCAGTTTTGCCAGATGAGAAGAGTTCTGTGGCTTGATGGTGCACAACCACATGAATGCACTTAATGCCACTGAACTGTACATTTAAAAATAGATGGTACTTTTTTTGAGACAGGGGCTCACTCTGTCACCCAGGCTAAAGTGCAGTGGTGTGATCACCACTCACTGCACTTCTTGATCTCCTGGGTTCAAGTGATCCTCCCACCTCAGCCCCACAAGTAGCTGGGACTACAGGTATGTGCCACCAAGCCCGGCTAATTTTTAAATTTTTTGTAGAGATGGGGTCTCACTATGTTGCCCAGGCTGGTCTCAAACTCCTGGGCTCAAGCAATCTGCCCTCCTCGACCTCCCAAAGTGCTGGGATTACAGGCGTGAGCTACCATGCCTGGCCAAGATGGTACATTTTATGTTATGTGTATCTTAACACAATTTTTGAAAATAAAATTAAATAAGTTAACAAATAATGCATGGATGAGCTTGCAAGGTGGAAAAGGAAGTCCCCAGATGCTGAAGTGAAGAGAAAGCTGAGAGCTGAAAACAGCGGGCTCCGCGGCTTATGTGGCTGTGGTCCTGGGGAGTTGGTCATGTCCAGTCATGGCCAAAGGCTTGGCTTTTAACACCCATGTGGGGACAGGAGATGAGGCCTCACGCCTGGATAAATTGACAGGTTGGAACTGAGTCCCCTACATAAAACCCAGATGCTCTGAGAAAAGCCACATCAATCCAGAAAGACACTAAGGACGCTCATCTCTGCCTTGGCTCCAGCTGCGGGAAAGAACAGACCCCTGTGAAAAATCAAAACCCCAGCCTTGTTCCCGGCCCAAGTTTAGAGTCCAAATATCTACTATCTGCATCGGAAGGGAACTCCCCAAGCCAAGAAATTAACATAAAATTGGTCCTTAGCTCTAGGATTTGCCAAAGCCAAAGCCGATGCAGCCCTGCAGAGCTGGAGGATGACCCGAGCATGGAACACACAAAGCGAAGAGGCAGAGGATAGGCAGAGCCCTGAGAAGCCACATCCTGGCTTCTGAGCTACTTTCCAAAGGCCCTGAGTTTGACAGAAATCCAAACACGTCTCGTCTCAGGCGCTTTCCCCTTTAATTTTCAAATTGATGTATATTTTAAGAGAAATGTAATCCATGTGGCTCTGAATCATGTACAACAAACTCCTCTAACAGTCACTCCGTGTTGGGAGCTTGGGGGCTTTTAGTGAACTTGGAACAACTTGGTACAAGATGCTCTTTTTAAAAAAAGAAAAAAACAGATCCTGTTTCCAGTGTCTATTTCTCCACCCCAGATCCAAGACGTTCGTCAGATGCTAGGAACCTGCTGCATGAGGGCTGTGCACTCCTCTTCCTCCTCTTCCTTGGTGGTCAAGGGGAACTCATCCAAGCCATGGGAGTGCAGGGCTTGGCTCTGTCAAAGAAGCAGTGTGGTCCGTGAAGCTGGCACTACCAGGCTTTCATTTGGTTCTCCGGCACAATGGCTGCATTTGAGGAGGGCTGGCAAACAGGACATCAGTTTCCAAGCCCTGCTTCCTTAGGTGGCCAAAGTGCTCCACCCAAATTCATTATACAGTGGCAAACCTCACAGCAGCTTGCTGGTGGTTCATACTCTCCTGCTAACGGGAGCCTGGCTCCAAAAGACTCCGGGAGAGGCAGGTATTCAGCCAGGATGGGCTGTGCAGTATTTCCCTCCAATCCTCCAGTTCTGCTGGCTGAGAGCACAAGGTCCCAGCTGACCCCACTGCTTCAGCAGTCCTGCGGTGTACCTCATTTCCAGGAATCCTACCCAGCCCTGGGGCCGAGAGTCTTGTCACGTATTTACCCACAGACTGGCTCCAACACGTAGAACCTCTGGAAAGAATCTCCAGGCTGGGATTTTGGACCCCATAGTTTTTATATTTCCTTTATAACTGGTAATGATATATAGTTGTCTGTTTTCTTTTTTTCAGTGGCACAATCATGGCTCACTGTGGTCTCAAACTCTGGGCTCAAGTAATCCTTCCACCTCAGCCTCCTGAGCAGCTGGGACTATAGGCATGTGCCACCATCTAACTTAGCCCAGCTAAGTTTTTTTTTTTTTTTTCGGAGATGGAGTCTTGCTCTGTTGCCTAGGCTGGAGTGCAGTGATGTGATCTTAGCTCACTGCAGCCCCTGCCTCCCGGATTCCAGCGATTCTCCTGCCTCAGCCTCCTGGATAGCTGGGATTACAGACACATGCCACCCTGCCTGGCTAATTTTTGTATTTTTAGTAGAGACGGGGTTTCACCATATTGGCCAGGCTGGTCTTGAACTCCTGACCTCAAGCAATGCTCCTGCCTTGGACTCCCAAAGTGCTAGGATTGCAGGCATGAGCCATCACACCCAGCCAGGTGTCTCTTGAAAATTTATCTTCTGTCTTACTTTCACATTCTTGTTCATTTAACTTTTTAGCTGACTTTGTGCTGTCGCTGCAAAGGCCAATTAAAATGAAGAGTCAAACCTTTGCACGTAAAACCAATCATGGGAGCTAAAAATCGCCTCAGGGCTGGCGAGTTTTCTACATAATTTTCTCCCCTTCAAAGTTGGAGTGGCTCAAAGTAACTTGCTTTTGTAGCATAAGTTTAGAGGCAATCTTCCTCTCAGTAATCTCCCCTAGTGGGCTCTGCTATTAATCCCATTGCTGTTATTAGCAATCCCACCCATGTTAAGATTATTGGTGGAGGAAAAGAAGGAAATTTGAAATACTCTTGGAAATTAAAGCACACCCAATCCAAAGCAGCTTGAGGCAAATGAGTCAACTGGAGCAGGAAGTCCAGCAAGACAAGGCTTTAGCAGAAAGGATTCTGGGTTCGGAGTCCAAAGAAGAGGGGTTGAATTCTGACTCGACCCCTTTGTCTGCCTTACTGCTCTTATCTCTAAATGGGCAACAACTATCCCTGTCTCTTTATAAGGCTGTGATTAAGACTTAAAATGTTCTGGATGCGGTGGCTCATGCCTAAAATCCCAGCACTTTGAGAGGCTGAGACGGGCGGATCACTTGAGCTCAGGAGTTCAAGAGCAGCCTAAGCAACGTAGCAGAAACTCCGTCTCTACCAAAAATACAAAAAATTAGCTGGGCATGGTGATGAGCGCCTGTAGTCCCAGCTACTTGGGAGGCACGATGCAGCCATATAGAAGATTAGGGGGGAGGATTGGTTGAGCCAGGAGGTAAAGGCTGCAGTGAGCTGAGATAGTGCCACTGCCCTCCAGCCTCGGTAGAAGAGTGACACCCTGTCTCAAAGAAATAAAATAAAAGATTTAAAATGTGTGTGGTTTGTGGGGTGGTCTGTGAGCGTGTTCTGTAATGACTGAATGTCAGGACATCATGAGAGCAGTGAGCATGCGGGCAGGAAGGAGGATGGAGCTCCAGAATCTGCCAGAGCCCATGCTGTGCTGAGCCCTAACGAACTCCCTGAGGGCTGGCCTATTGAGACAGCAGGGACCCCCCCACCGCCCCATTAGGGGCCTGCATGCCTCCACCACCCCCAAACATGGAAATAAAAGAAAGTCTTAAGTTTCTTTAAGGGAAATTCCAGGCACTGAGCTAGTCCTGAGAAGTAAGTGAGCAACGTGCCAAACAAGAAGGTAACAGTAGCCTAAATCAATAGCAAGGACGCTAGAATTGCATATTTGGTTCCCTGTAGAAACTAAACATATCTTTTTTGTCCTTTTTCTAATTTAATTTAATTTGAAGTTCCAGGGTACATGTGCAGGATGTGCAGGTTTGTTACACAGGTAAACGTGTGCCATGGTGGTTTGCTGCACCTATCAACGTATCACCTAGGTTTTATGCCCCGAAAGCATTAGCTGTTTTTCCTGTGTATTAGCTACTTTTCCCTCCCCTCAACACCCTTGACGGGCCCCAATGTGTGATGTTCCCCTCTCTGTGTCCATGTGTTCTCATTGTTCAGCTCCCACTTATAGGTGAGAACATGTGGTGTTTGGTTTTCTGTTCCTGTCCTAGTTTGCTGAGGATGATGGCTTCCAACTCCATCCAGGTCCCTGCAGAGGACATGATCTCATTCTTTTTACGGCTGCGTAATATTTCATGGTGTATATGTACCATATTTTCTTTATCCAGTCTATCACTGATTGGCATTTGATTGATTCCATGTCTTTGCTATTGTGAATAGTGCTGCAGTGAACATATGCGTGCATGTATCTTTATAACAGAATGATTTATATTCCTTTGGGTATATACCTAGTAATGGGATTGCTGGGTCAAATGGTATGTCAGGTTCTAGGTCTTTGAGGAATCATCACACTGTCTTCCACAATGGTTGAACTGATTTACATTCCGACCAACAGTGTAAAAGCATTCCTATCTCTTTATAGCCTCATCAGCATCTGTTGTTTCTTGACTTTTTAATAATTGCCATTATGACTGGCATGAGATGGTATCTCCTTGCAGTTTTGGTTTGCGTTTCTCTAAGGACCAGTGATAAACGTAACATCTTAACATACGTCTTTGAGTTCTGTTTCAGAAACCTGGATCTCTGCCCAGTGGATCTACCACCATGTAGACCTCAGATAAGGGGGAACTGAGGACTGGAGTCAGACCATGGTTCTTTGTTCTAACTTTTTTTCTGAAGGGCCTTGGGAAGGAGCCACACTCATGAACTGGAGCTAACATTCTGTTCTGCTGAGCCCAAATTTTAAAATAAACCTTCTCTTCCTTACCCGATTGCTAATCAGAAAATCTTTGAATCTACCTATGGCCTGTAAGACCCCGCTTCAAGATATCCCACGCTTTTAGGCCAAAACCAATGTGTAACCTCCATGTATTGATTTATGATTTTGACTGTAACTTCTAATTTCCTGAAATTTACCCTTACCTTTAAAAACTCTTACCCGTGAGCCATTGAGGAGGTCAGATTTCAGGGTTGGCCGGCTGGGCCTCCTTACTTTGGTCCCTGCAAATAAATGCCTTCCTTTCTTCCCCTGCAAACCTCAGTGTGGATATCTGTTCTTATTGCATAGGCAAGCAGACCCCAGTTCAGTTCAGTAACACTCTGAGTGCCCAAGGCATCTTGCTGGCCAGCCAGCCTTCCCCGTGATGATGCCTGAGAACTAAGAAAAGACTGAGTGTGTGTCCTTTCAACACCCTTCAATACCCAGAACCTGCCTGGAGCAGCCCATCGGCCCTGGGTTTCCTCAAATGTGGCTCATATGGGTCCATCCCCTATCTTGGCTCTTGGGTGAATGGCTTGGAGAGTGGGCTGGACTGTTGGAAGCTCCCGGGTGGCATTTTAATGAAGACTGTGATACTTCAGGTGTAACTTCAATGACTCCTAGGAGGCTGGGTATGGTGGCTCACATCTGTAATCCCAGCACTTTGGGAGGCCGAGGCGGGTGGATCTCTTGAGGCCAGTCTAGCCAATACAATGAAATCCTGTCTCTATTAAAGATACAAAAATTAGCAGAGCGTGGTGGAGCACGCCTGTAATCCCAGTTACTCAGGTGGCGGAGGCAGGAGAATCACTTGAACCCGGGAGGTGAAGGTTGCAGCGAGCAAGATTGCACCACTGCACTCCAGCCTGGGCAACAGAGTGAGATTCTGTCTCGAAAAAAAAGAAAAAAGAAAACTTTTACTGACTCCTAGGGAAGCCTGCTCACCTCTGCTTTGGGCAGCTTTCCTCTGGCTTCATAAAAAATTGTTTATAAGGCCAGGCTCAAATAAAGTTAAACAGTACAGCAGGATTGTGATGGGTTATGAAAATCTCCAGTCTGTGAAAGAAGCAGATTCCCCATAGCCCTCGGATCTCTCAGGATAGTGAATGTCCCCCATGAGTTATTTTTTCTATCTATTTTGGCGATTTTCCCTCAGATCAGGTCCCTGGAGGCTGCCGGGTGAGCCCCAGGCTTCAGCAGCAGGGGAATTTGTTTCACCTCCGGGCTTGGAAATCAGCCTGACTTTTGGGAGGGAGCCTAATTGATTCTACTGGCGGCAGCGCTGTGGTGAAGACCCCTGGAAAGAATGATGTTTGGGGCCAGGGTACCAGCGCCCAAGGCATACACACTTCCTTTAATTAACAAGAGCGCGATGCCAACAAACACACCGGCATATGGGAAGTGAAGGCGACGGCAAGCCAAGCCTCTTGACTTCCTCTGGGGGTGCCCTGCCAACTGGGATTATTCGTTGTTCTCGTTTCCTCACAAAAAAGACCCTGTGCTTGGCGGAGGGGCTCGACAGCGGGCGCTGGCAGTCCCCCAGGCTGGCGGCTCTGCCTGAGCCTGTCTTCCTGCCTCTCTGGCAGGGCACACTTCTCTTGAGTAGCTAGTTTGAAGCAGTCAGAAAAGCCAGGGCTCCTTTCCGGGGATTTCCTGGGCCAAAAATGGTTGTCTTCCGCCTCCTTTTTTTCTCTCTTTTGGTATATTTCAGGATGTTGGTTATGTCTATTGATAAACGTCATCTTGTCCTCACTCCAGAACTCCCAAAATCACCACCCAACCTCACCCTGCAGGGTCTGCAACTGCCTCCTGCACCCATGAGGCTGGCCCAGGCTGAGTGGGGATGTCCGGGCTGATTCACATGCAATGATAGTCTATTTTAAAATATGATGCTTTACAAGTGTCTTTTGATTATTGATAATTGCAAACATTGCTTGAGAGAGTAATTCAATAAGCATATATAAAAAGTGTCTGTTGGCCAGGCGCGGTGGCTCACACCTGCAATCCTAATGCTTTGGGAGGCCCAGGCGGGAGGATCACGAGGTCAGGAAATCCAGACCATCCTGGCCAACATGGTGAAACCTCATCTCTACTAAAAATACAAAAATTATTGGTTGTGGTGGTGCATGCCTGTGGTCCCAGCTACTCAAGAGGCTGAGGCAGGAGAATCACTTGAACACGAGAAGCAGACAGAAGTTGCAGTGAGCCGAGATTGCACCACTGCCCTCCAGCCTGGCAACAGAGCGAGACTCCGTCTCAAAAAAAAAAAAAGTGTCTGTGACGTGTCAGGCACGGTACTGGGTACCGAAGATACCAGGCACCTGGAGTGGAACCTCTTTCGGGGTAAGGAGGCAGAGGCAGGAACGGAGGGAACAAGGCATGATAAGGACCATAATAGAGACGTGTTGAATGAGCCACCAGCACAGAGCAGAACTCTCTTGGCTGTGCACAGGCCACAGGAAGCAGATTTAGACTTTTTAACTTGTCTTTAACCTACGTTTTTATGTAGATTCCCAGGCCTTTAGATATTCCAAATCAGAATCCCAGGGAGGAAGGCCCCTAGGAAGATATATTTTAACAAATTTCTTACCTAATTCTCATTTACACCAAATTTTGAGAACCACTCTCCAATGAGAGGGTCACTGTTCCTTCCTGGAAGAGTACACAGAAGTGGTGACACTTGAGGGATGTGCTTCCTGTTTCTTAAGTAATAGTCTTTATTTGAATTTTTTTTCTTTTTCCTTTTTTTTTTTTTTGAGATAGAGTCTCGCTCTGTCGCCCAGGCTGCAGGCTGGAGTGCAGTGGCATGATCTCGGCTCACTGCATCCTCTGACTCCTGGGTTCAAGGAGTTCTCCCACCTCAGCCTCCCAAGTAGCTGAGATTACAGGTGCACACCACCACATCTGGCTTATTTTTATATTTTTAGTAGAGACAAGGTGTCACCATGTTGGCCAGACTGGTCTCAAACTCCTGATCTCAAGGGATCTGCCCACCTCAGCTTCCCAAAGTGCTGGGATTACAGGAGTGAGCCACCGAGCCTAGCTTTTATTTGAATTTTGATTTTCCTTAAAATAAATTATTAGAGGATATTCTATAATATATCATATATACAGGGGTAGGTCCCAGTTTTGTGGGGGAAGTAGCTTATAAAATTCAGGTGGGCATTTTTTGATATTCGCTTATTATTATTAATTGTGGTAAAATATACATAACAAAATTTACCATATTAACCATTTATAAGTATTCTGCCCAATGGCCTTAAGTACATTCATAGTGTTATGCAACTATCACCACTACCTGTCCACAGGACTCTTTTATCTTGCAAAACTGAAACTCCATTCCATTAAACAATAACTCCTTATTTATCCCTTGCACCAGTTCCTGGCAACCACCGTTCTACTTTCTGTCTCTGTTAATTTGACTACTCTCCTATGTCATATAAGTAGACTCATACAATATTTGTCTTTTTTGCGATTGACTTACTTCACTTAGTATAATGTCGTCCAGGTTCATCCATGTTGTAACGTGTCAGTTTTTTTTAGAGGGTCTTACTCTGTCACCCCCAGGCTGGAATGCAATGGTGTGATCATAGCTCACTGCAATGTTGAACTCCTGTGCTCAAGGGATCCTCCTGCCTTAGCCTCAGAAAGCACTGGGTTTACAGGCGTGAGCCACTGCACCTGGACAGAATTTTCTTTCTAAGGGTCCATAATATTTTATTGTTTGTATATACCACATTTGGCTTATCCATTCATCTGTTGATGGACGCTTGGATTGCTTTCACCTTTTGACTATAGCGAATAATTCTGCTATGAACATGGTCTACAAATATATCTTCAAGACCCTGCTTTCAATTCTTTCAGATATAAACACAGAAGTGGAATTGCTGATCATATGGTAATTCTATTTTTAATTATTATTTTAGTAATTGCCACACTTTTCCACAGAGGCTGCACCATTTTACGTTCCCACCAACAGAGCACAGGAGTTCCAGCTCCTCCACATCTTCACCAGCACTTGTTATTTTCTCTTTCTTCCTTTTTTCGTTCCTTCCTTCCTTTCTTTCTTCTTTCTTTTTCTTTCTTCCTTCCTTCCTTTGTTCCTTTATCCCCCTTTGTTCCTTTCTCCCCCTTCCTTCCTTGTAGCCTTCCTAATAGGTGTGAAGTGGTATCTCATTGTTTTGATTTTCATCTCCCTATTACTTAGTAATGTTGAGCATCTTATCATGTACTTAGGGGCCATTTGCATGTCTTCTTTGGGATGACATTTGAGTTTTGAAAGATGAATAGGACCTTTTTCTTTTGGTTGGTTTTTGGTTTTGTTTTCATTTTTCAGACAGGGTCTTGCTCTGCCACCCAGGCTGGAGTGCCATGGCACGACCACAGCTTACTGTAGCCTCTGCCTCCCAGCCTCAAGTGATCCTCCAACCTCAGCCCCCCAAGTAGCTGGAACTAGAGGAGCATGCCACCACACCCAGCTAATTTTATTCATTTTTTGTAGAGACAAGGTCTCACTATGTTGCCCAGGCTGGTCTTCAACTCCTGCACTCAAGTGATCCTGCCTCAGCCTCCCCAAGTGCTGGTATTACTCAAAGCTTGAGCCACATTCCTGACTAAGGACTTTTAGGAGGAGAGATGGGGAATGTGATATCAAGCAGAAGGAATAAAGTAACAAATATCTTGAGGGTAGGAAAGAGTGTGTTGTGAGACTGGAGCACATCTAGGGAGGAGGCGCAGATGGAAGTCAGGCTGGGAAGTCTCTTATGTGTCATGGAGTGGACATTGGTTGATTCTTTGACCACCTACCTATTCACCACTAAACGGCATCTACAGGTTAGGCACTTGTCACAGGTCAGACCAGACTAAGAATGCCAGATTCTCTCTCCTGGAGCTTTGAAGATAGAGTGAAACGAAGCAAGATACGTACAAAAAAAAGTTTAGCGAGCACTCCTTCCAGCAAAGGGCCTAATCAAAATCTCTCTAATTCATTCCCTTTTCCTTAAGTGGGGTACAATTGGTTTTTGTTGTTTGCAACCAGAAAATATCAACTGACATGAATATGAGGGGCAGCACAGGGGGCAATGGAGCCCTTCATGCTTATCATGTGTCAGGAACTTGCATACATTCATTTAATTTCTTTTCTTCATGCCTTCTACTATTTTGCAGACGTAACATTTAATTGTCTTAGGTGGGTCTGTGTCTTTCCAAATAAATCATTTTCTCTGTTCTTGGTCTTGGGGTTTCTAGAATCAGAGGAGAGAGACCACTTACTTGAGGCATTGACAATTGCTTTTGCTTGGCTAATGACTGAGAAAGGATGTTGAAGGCTTCTTTGTTGAGAGCTTTAGTGCAGTGGAGGAATATCTAAAAGTGGCCTGCAGGTATAAACCCACCATATTTCTATTGAGTAATGAGGACATGAAGAGTGTGTTCACAAGTGTTGTGAGAAAGAGAGGGATTGACAGGTCTGATAATACCTGAAAGAATACGCTTACTTTTTCAAAAGGATTTTGGTAAACCTATAAGAAAAAAACAAAACAAAACAAAACAAACAAACAAAAAAACATAGCAACAGAAAAAAAAAAAAGAGTTCACTAGAAGCAGAAAGAAAACACTATTTTATAAAGAGAAGACCAATCACCTGAGGACAGAATTGAAGAATGACTGTCAGGCCTGATGTGGATGAAAAGAGAGCGGTCAGAGTATATAAGAAGTGATTCAATAACTGCTGCTTAAAACACACATACCTGGGAACAGTAATGTCATTACAATGAAGAAAGAGGATCATCTAATACATATACTCTCTCTAATACCACTACCACATATAAGAGATATTCGTATGTTTATAAAAAATATATACACTCACTCAACAATTATTCGAGGCATACCTACTGCGTGCCAGTCTCTATAGCAGGCAAGCACTATCATTTCATTTTACAGAAGAGATCACTGAGGCTTAGAGAACTTAATAAGTGGTGGAACCGGAACTCAAGCCAGGGTCCTCACACCATGTGGGTAAAGCCTATTTTGATTTTTCAGTAATGGAAGTAGAAGAACTCTGTCCACCACGCTGAATGTTTTTGAGCAATCTTTGCCTTGGAATGATAACTCTGATCTCCAGGTATAAAGCAACTGTGATAAGCCAGGCAAGAAATGACAAAAGCCCAAACTAAAGCAATTGCAGTGGGGATGGAGGATAGGAGAAGGGTTGGAAAAATAGAAGGTTCTCTACAAGACTCAATGACAGAATAAGGAGATGGAAATTTGTGAGGGCTCCAAAACAATTCCCTCCCATGGCTTTAAAACAGCTAAGTGGTGGTCTTGCCTCTCACCAAAACAGAGAATACTGGGAGGAGAAGCCAACCGTGCTCCCGTGAAGGCAGAGTGTCCATGACACAGGACCATGGCTCTCCTCCTCTTCCCAATGGTCCACTAGTGTTTTCCGGCCTGGTTATCTGCCATCCTCTCAGAGTGTCACATAGCCCAGTCACTTTGAGAATATCAGTGGTTCTCAACTTTGGCCAAAAGAAAACTGTGTGTTCGGCAAGTGCTTCACCAATGGCAGGATTTCACCATAATGTCTGTGGGCAGCTTCACAATTTCTGATTCAGACCATTCTTGCAACTGCAAAAGCCACTGAAAGGTCTCTGAATGAACATCCCATATTTTCATGTCCACTACTGCAGGGAAGGTAGAGATGCCATTCAATCCTTGGCAGATGTTTTTTTCCAGCTTGTGGTTTTCACAAACCACATAGAAGACTACACATCCTGTCCAATCAGCAGGCTGAAGACTCTTGCTTGTACAGTACACACTCTTGCTTGTACAGTACACAATGGTGCTGTGTGATGTACCCACAGCCAGGGAAGTCTCTGACTACTCCTGAAAACCCAGTGTGACAGCAGAGGCTGCTCTGATTTCTGAGAGAAGTTTTGATGGTCCTGAATTTGGAAGAGCCAGTATGAATTTGATCCGGGTTGGAGAGTGTTGGAATCAGGTGTCCTCATTCTACTGAACCCGAAGAAGACAAAGCACTGCCTGAGCTACAGACCAGAGTACAGAGTTGGGGCTAGCCCAGTAAAGAAGAGTGCTCAGTGATAGCAGCTTGAAACAACAAATGTATATTACTTCACATAGTTCCTGTGGGTCAGGAGCCCAGGAGCAGCTTAGCTGGGTGGTTCTGATTCGAGGCCTCTTACGAGGTCGCAGTCAAGCTGCAGTCATCTGATGGCTTGACTGGGGCTGGAGGATCCAATTCCAAGCTCACTCACATGGCTGTAGGTAGAAGTCTCAGTTCCTTGCCATGTGGGCTTCTCCACATAGTTTCTTTCCATTGGGCTGCACAGAGCATCTGGCTTTGCCCAGTGCAAGAGAGAACGACAGAGAGGCACAGAGACAAAGAGAGACTCAGATCTCTGTGGAAGCCACAGTATCTTTTATAACCTAATCTCAGAAGTGGCCTAACAATATTTCTGCCATATTCTGATTGGTCATACAGACCATCCCTGGAACAATGTGAGAGAGAATCACACAGGAGTGAATGCCAGGAGGCAGAGATCCCGAGAGCCATCTTGGAGGATGGCTACCATGCTGTGAAAGTTTTGGTGAGCACTCCATCCTGTAGAGCATCTGGTAAACAGCCAGAAGGAAAAGACAATTCAATCTATTCAATCTACGAGGCTTACATTTAGTTTTTTTTTTTCCAACTTTATCACAGTATAGGAAACTTTGCACACTTTATGTTGCCTGCATTTTGATCTCCAGTGGACCCAGCATTTCCAGCCCGCTCCATTCATGAACCTTCCGTGTATAGTGCCAGCCCTCTAAATGCAACTTCAACTGCACTTAGAACCAATACTATATATAGCTCAGCACTTTATCACTTTTTTATTGTTCTGCATGTACTTATATGGCTCCCCCAACTAGACTGTAGGCTCTTTATGAGAAAGGACCATATGTCTTCTTTTTATTTGTAAGAGACCACAGCAGCAAACCCTCTGCTAGACACATGGTGGTTGTTTAATCAAGAGTTATTCACTGACTGATTGACTTTGAGGCCCTCCTTAAATCTTCCTTTATATAGTTTGGGAATTTGAGGAGTCAGCAAGAAAAAAACTTGGTCAGATGAATCACCACTCAAGTCCAGAGCAAAACTCCATAGGCAGCTGCTGATCCCAGCTGGGGGAAGAAGGCTGGCTCTTAGGCTGAGGCTCATAGGCTGCCTGCTGCATTTAGCTGGGGCTAATGATGCAGCCTTTCTTGCACTGAGCTGCCCACTAACTCATGAGGCTGTTGGAAGCCTTGTTCCTGTACACCTTTGGCTGGTTGTGTGCATTCAGCCAAGTGAACACTAATGCTTCAAGAGGAAATGGTTCTTAGCAAGCTGAAATTTCTTTTAAATCTCTCCAGCATTTGTAAAATGGTTCTGACACGGGAAGCAAGTCTGCTCTGCAGAGCAGAAGTGTCACTGGCTTGCACAATGTCATACACACCAGTAAGTCATAGGGTTCTGATTCTAGTCTGCTCCTTAGCACCAAATCATACAACCATCAGTGATTTGGGATGCTGTATTCAGCCTAGTGCTGGTGAGACAGACAAGGGTGCCAATCAACTGCACTCTGCAATTGCTAAGTGGGAATATCAATTTCTCAGATTGGAATCCCACTGAGGGCAAGCTGGCCCCACTCTACCTCTGCCTGCTTTTCACTCTACTTGGGTCTACCCAGGTTAATGTGTCCCTGCTGGATGTTTGATTATTGAAAATGACCTTTGGAAACCTGTGCCTTTTGTTCTTTCAGTGACTTTACCTTCATTCCTGTGTTGTCTGAACAGTGGTTTTGCATTTGTGGCAACTCCAGGGAGAAAGCCTGTGAAAAATGCTTTGTTATATTACATTGCCCCCTGGCTCCAATGAATCGCTCTGTAAATCATGCTATTGTTAAAGCGTCCTAGGGAAACTAAACTGCTTTCTGGGTCTCAGAGAGCGCAAGGATATTAATCAGAGGCAACCATGGCAGAAAAAAAAAAACAACAACATTAAGAAAAAGGAAAGTAATGAAAACACTTACAGTTTTCAAGGTGTGGAGCTTGGAAAAGAGCATACACTGGGAATAAGGCCAAACCAGAATATCTTCCTCTTTCATAAATACTCTGATACGGAAATGTATCATCTCTGAACACTTTAAGCCCATTTAGTTTTATAGCAAAACAATATTGTACACCTGCTGCATCCTGATGCTCTAGCTCAAGCAGCTCAAGCAGCTCAAGCAGAGTGAGAATGGGGGAAGGGGTTGGGGGAGGTAGACTCTATAAATCAGGAAGAACCTTTAATCAGATTCAGCTGGGACCCACAGGGATTGCTAAGAGGATAGGTACAAGCATCCCACAAATATTCCTGAGAGTGCCTGTCCTTGACTGTAGCCCAATAGGCCCTGAGCCTAGCTCTGTGAATCCTAGGCTCTAAGCACCAACACTAAGGAGGGGAGGCAGCAACAACAGCACTCATTTCTCAAATTACTGCTCAGGACAACTCATCAGCAGGCCCACAGCCTTTGCTGAGAGCCCTAAACCACTCTGCATGAGGTATGATGAAAAAACACAAGCAAAAGAAAGAAAAAATCCTGGAACTTTAGTTAATACAATGTGGCTCAAAAGAAGTTGAAAAGTTGGGCTTGTGTCTCTTTTTGTGGCTCAGATTTCTTGTCACAGGGTTTGGTTTCTAATGAAATCTGGCTTAACCGGACAGCTTGTGCCTCCCAATGACTTTTCATCTAATGATATGTGACAAGCACCAAAAAACTACTGGCCCTAAACATATATTAGAGACAAAATTGTCTAGATCCCAGACCTCCAAAACAAAATTTTGCAAGTGGGGACAGGATGTCTTTCCACTAATTAATTGCAAAGAAAACAATGCAACAAAGGTCAACCTCTTCATATCCCTTCTATTTCTTCACCGTCCTTCTTCGCTCCTGCCACACACACACACACAAAATAAAGGTCACTTGAAATACCACCAACCTTAATATTTTGCAGTATAGTGATTATGATTAAGTGAGTGGACTCTGGGGTCAGAGGGCCTTAGCATGAGTCATGGCTCTATGTGCCCTTGGGCAATTAACATTAATCCTTTAGGCTTTAGTTTCTTCATCTGTAATATGGAAATAATAGCATTGACCTCCCATATTTGTTATGAGAATGAACTAAAGTAATCCACATAAGAGGCTCAGAACATGACTGGGCAAGTCGTAGGTGTTCAATAATGTCACTATGACAATCAGCATTATAATATAGATTAATACATATATCCTTGCCATTTTAATTATGAATACATACATTTACATATACTCTTTGTTTAAAGTAAGCCCTACTTTACATATGGTTTTTGTAATTGTTTTTAAACTTACAATGTATTACAAATATTTTTATACATCATTGATCTCTCAGAATATCATTTTTAATGCTGCAGAATATGCCATTACATGAATGTACCCTGGTGTATTTAACCAATCTCCCATTGTTAGATGATTAGGTTGTTTCCAGTACTTGATAGTATAAATACTCCCTGAGGAACCGCTTTGTAGAGGTTTCTTGTGCACATCATTAGTTGTTGCCTTAGGATGAATTCCCAGAACTAGAACCACTGAATCAAAAGAAATGAAATTAAAATATTCTAAAATGAATAAGTGCATTACAGAAAATAGGGAAAAGGAAAAATACAATTCCACTACACTAATACACACTAATATAATTGGGGCAATTTAGAATTTTCAGTGGCTTCATTTTTCCTTAGAAGAGGTAGAAGCGTCAAGTAAAAGATGAGCAGATGTTTATTATTTCTGCTTCCTTTTGAAACCCACTAAAATGACAAGAAAGAACTAAAAAAAAAAAAATTAAAAAAAAAAAACCGTAAGCTCACAATGTTAAAAAGAATGGAATAGGAGATGTCAACAGCCAAAAGATGTGAACAACGTTTTGAGAGCTGAAAAGCAGATCGGATGAGCAATAACTGACTGTGGATCAGAGAAAACTAAAATTCATGCCATGACTAAAACTCCACGCTGACTTTAAATGAAGCATCTAGATCCTTCTGATCCCCTCTGCAGCCCTAAAAGAAGACAGACACTTTACCTTCTGGAGAGGCTGAATCAGACTGTTCTGATTAATGAAAAAGATGGGTGGGGCACAGTTGCTCACGCCTGTAATCCCAACACTTTGGGAGGCTGAAGTGGGCGGATCACAAGGTCAAGAGATCAAGACCATCCTGGCCAACATGGTGAAACTCCGTCTCTACTAAAAATACAAAAATTAGCTGGGCATGGTGGTGTATGCCTGTAATTCCAGCTACTCAGGAGGCTGAGGCAGGAGAGTAACTTGAAACTGGGAGGCAGAGGTTGCAGTGAGCCAAGATCATGTCACTACACTCCAGACTGGTGACAGAGCAAGACTCTGTCTAAAAAACAAACCAACAAAAATATGTATTTAAGTGAAAGTTGACATACTCGCTGAAAAATAAGACTCCCAGCCCCTTCCTTAGCTCGAATCTCAGCATGCTGGCAGCCAGGCTTACACACCCTTTCCCCTTCCCCATCCCTCTCTCTGAGGGAAATTAGGGGATTCTTCTGAGAGCAACTGATGGGTCCAAGAGAAAAGACTATGGAGTTTCCCCTAAGGAAATAGCCCCACATAAGCTATAGTGAAGTCCAACAACTGACAAGTCTCCCCACTCCACATGGAAAAGGATCATTAGACATTTGAGAAAAGCTCCAAATATGAAGAAACCAAACTAACCAAAAAGAGAAGCTCAGAAAAAAACAGGGCAGAAAGCAGAAGAAAAAATACTGCATCCATGAAATGGTTAACAGGAGCCTATAAAAAAAAATAGAAAACAAAACAATGCTCTGAATAGTTAAATATTTGTAAGGGAAAAAAATCAACTTTTCTTTTGAATGATAGTTGAGGAAATCTCCCAGAAGAGTAGAAAAAAAGCCAAAGTCATAAAATAAGGGATATAGATAAAGGATATAGTTAGTTGTAAAGGATAAGAAAACTTGAGACAGATGTTCCAGAAAGAGAGAATCACGAAAACAGATAGGAGGAAATCATTAAAGAATCAATACTGGGTCTGAACTGAGGGAGAGTGAAGCACAACACAGTGAATGAGAAAAAACATACCCAAGACACCTCATTCTCTAATTTCATAGCACCAGGAGTAAAAAGGTCATAGAAGATTCTGAAAAGAAATTTCAAAATAAAAATACAAGTCACTTATAAAAGACTGAGAATCAGAATGGCAATTGAAGATAATGGAGATATTCTGGGGGAAATTATTTTAACCCAGAATTCTATACCCAACCAAAGTATCAGTCAGGTGTACCAATATAATAAACAGTTTCAGACATTCAAAGTCTCAAAAAATTTATCTTCTTTTCTCAAGAAACTGTTGGTGGGTGTACTTTCTAAAATATAAGGGAAAGAAAAGGAGAAAAAGACATGGTGATGGGAAAGCTGACTGCTGTAATTTAGAAAACCAAAAATAATTGAGTAGCTAATGAAAATATAAACTTACTTTTTTTCCTGACATAACCGCCCAAGGTAAATATTTCAGGTCAGCAGGATAACTGTTTCCTTAGGTCATTCAGGGATTGATTCCTTCTGCATATCTTGTTTTTCTGCCACGTCTTAAGGGCAGTGGTTCTCAAAAATGTGATCCTCAGGTCAGTAGCATCAGCATCACTTGAGAAAGTGTTAGAAATGCAAATTCTCATCTCCCAACACCAAATCTAAGAATCAGAAATTCTGAGCATAGAGGCCAGAAATCTATGTTTTAACAAGACTTCCAGGTGAGTCTTATGCATGCTAAAGTTTGAAGATGACTGTTCTAGGGCATCCTTTTCTATATGATGAAAGTTTGATTGCAGGCACTTACATTTATGATGAAAGTTTGATTGCAGGCACTTACATTTCCAGTTCGCCAGAGGGGAAAAGTGTGGAGGTTTTTACGGACCAGCCCAGGAAGTAATATACATTTCTTCTACTAGCATTTATTGGCAAAATCTAGTCATGTGGCAACCCCTAGCTTTAAGGGTGAGTTGGGAAGCATAGTGTTTAGTTGGGCAACCTCATATTAGCTACATTTCTATTACGATGGAAGAAAGAAAGAAAGGATTTGGGAGGATAACCAGCAGTTTCCACCATAGGTATATAGTCCAGGCAACAGGACTCCAATGCAGGAGACCAGCAAAGATAAATCCCAGACAATGTTGAAGGAACCCCTAGAATGCCTATTCACAGGGCTAAAGCTGTGAATCAGGCCACAAAGCAGAGTTCAGATGGGAACAGAAAAGCCAAAAAGCTCTGGGAAGGATGGCCAATGAAAATAATGAAACCAAGAGCATACCTGTATTTGAATGTATTGACAGGAGATTTTGTGGATGAATTAATAATAGGTACCTAGAAAACGAAACAAAATAAAAAAACAGAAAACTATTAATTCCAGGGAAAACAAAAGGCTGAATGAGAAAGGAAACATAATTATAGGATTCTATGTTGCTTACTTGGGAATAATATTTACATAGTCATAAAATAAATATTTAATGTTGATTTTACCAAAAATCATGGCATAACTATATTGGGAAGATGAGCAGAGGTAAAGTGTGTGCAGGCCAGTTTACTGATGATAATGAGTAATGGTTATATAGTGCTTACTGTATGCTGGACATTATTCTAAGCCCATTATATATTCAACATTTAATCTTCATAATCACTCTGTGAGGCAGATTCTATTATTGTTACAAGAAAGGGGTCTTGATACATACTCCAAGAGAGGGTTCTTGGGTCTCACTCAAGAAAGAATTCAGGATGAGTCCATAAAGTGAAGGCAAATTTATTGAGAAAGTAAAGGAATAACAGAATGGCTACCCCATAGACAGAGCAGCCCCGGGGGCTGCCGATTGCCCATTTTTATGGCTGTTTCTGGATGATGTGCTAAACAAGGGGTGGATGATTCATGCCTCCCCTTTTTAGACCATATAGGGTAACTTCCTGACATTGCCATGGCATCTGTACACTGTCATGGCGCTGGTAGGAGTGTAGCAGTGAGGACGACCAGAGGTCACTCTCGTGGCCATCTTGGTTTTGGCGGGTTAGAGCCGGCTTCTTTATTGCAACTGGTTTTATCAGCAAGGTCTTTATGACCTGTATTTTGTGCTGACCTCTTATCTCATCTTGTGACTTAGAATGCCTTAGCCAACTGGGAATGCAGCCCAGTAGATGTCAGCCTCATTTTACCCAGCCCCTATTCAAGATAGAGTTCAAACACCTCTGCCATTGTCATCTATTTTACACAAGAGGAAACTGAGACCCATAGCAGTCAAGCAACTTGTACAAACTCACACAATTACTAAGTATTGGACCTGTGATTTAAACCAAATAATTTCTCTCCAGAGTCCGTACTCTCTACTAGTATGGTATATAGTCACATTTTCCATTATAGGAAGTCAAAAGACAATTCCTAAAATCAGTAAACCAAGAAAAACTGGATAAGCATGTGATTCATAAATAAGGACAGAAATAGCAAGAAGAAACAGAAAAAGAGTTGAAAGGGATTGTTTCTGGCTCAGGGGGTAACTGGGATTGGTCAAGGGATTACTGTTTTTCTTATTGTTGTTACAGTCTAGTAGTCATGTTTGACTTTTAAAAGCTTTTAAACATCACTTCAGTCAAAATTAACTTTTTATCCTTTAGTGGTTGGTGCTTTGTAAAAATAAATAAAATTAATTTTTTTAACAAAAGATGTCAGAAAGAATGCCCCTGGCTAGTTAACTTAGAGAATAGACAGAGAGGAACCCAGAAGAGAAGATTCAAAAGCCCCTAATGCTTCAAGTATGCAAGGTAACCAACAGGGAAAGTTACAGAGAGAGGGAGAGAGATTGAGAGACAGAAATTTCCACAGAGAAGTAGAAACAAAAGGATGATGTTTTTGGAGGAATGACAAGCAGATTTAAGGGAGCCAGAGAGAATGAGAAGGGATGAGCTTGAACAAGACAGGGCGGAGACACTTTGAACATTTATCATGGGCTGTAGACCCAGAAGGGAGCAACTACTTCATGGAAATTCTGTGGGCTGAATTCAGAGAAGTCACTCAATTAGCACTCTGGTGGCTTTATGCAGAGTGGTTTTGATTTGGGCCTCTAACATGAGACTTCTTCTTCGGTGACCAAATCAGCTGAAAGAAACAACTCTGGCCTTAAAACTGAAGATAGAAGAAAGGATGACCTGCAAAGCCGTGAAGTGACTGATTAAAATCCTGATTATGTGTCAACTCAGGCCAAACCAAAGCAAATAATGAAACGTGTCTATCTACTACGTGGCTTCGGAGCAAGTCGGTTAATTTCCCTGAGCCTCAGTTTTCTCTTTGCGAACAATGTTACAAAGACGGCATGTGTATAGCACATCATACTTTTCAAAGCCATTTTCATTTTCCATTTCCCTGAAGTGGATAGCATCAAATTATACAGTCAGTTATCAGCGGAACCTGAATTCTAGTTCTAGATCTAATTCATTTCTCTTTGTAAACTTTGCTTAATTAAGAGTCAGAGAACTCTGTGAAGTAAAAAGAAATAGATACATATTCCAATTTACAAAGAAAGAACCAAGATATATCCCATATCTCCTGGCTCATTTGGAACCAAGGCCCACATCTAAGTCTTTTGGTGCTAAATTAGGGGCCTTTTCCAATATTCGGCATCTGTTGTGAGTAAATGAGACTTCGCGGGTAGGCAGAAGGGCAGCTCATAAACATGTTAGTGCCCTCTCCTGCCGGCTGCGGTGGACAAGCGGGCCAGGGTGTGGCCACTATCCTTCCCTGAGTCCAGGTTTCATACGCTGTGTCCTGTTTTCAGAACCTCCGCCAGGTGTCTGATTTTTTTATTTAGAAGATACCACCTCAGGGGGTAATGACAGCTAAGATCTACTCTTGCGCCCGCCCGGTAGGGGATCCTGCAGGTGGATGCGTGAGTGGGGGCAAGGCAGGCCAGGAGGAGGCCAGGCTGAGGGAACCCGCCCTCCCGCGAGTCCCACAGTCTCCTGGTCGCTGCGGTCCCTGCGCCGCTCCGCCCCACGGGTCTGGCGAGTGCGCGAGGCCGAGGCGCGGGGCCCAGCTCGTTTCACTTCGGATGTTTTTAAACTCGCACGATTTTCCCTCAAACACAGCCCCGCAGTTCCTCGTCTGCCCTCCCGGCCACCCCATGGCCGCGCCGCGAGGAAAGGGTGCCCGGGGCTCAGCCGCCCGGGAGCCGGGACCCAGGGCGGCCAACACGGCCCCGCGCCCCTTCCCAGGCCGTCCCCGCCCCAGCGCCTTTTAACCGGGGAACGCGGACGAGTGAATACAGCGGGAAAGCCGCCATTTGTTCTGGGGCTGGCGGCCGGCATTGAAGCCAGATGTGCGCGAGGCTGACGTTGACATGGCACATCTGGCGGGGGTTTTGGTTTCCATCGCGGAGTTTACCACATCCACCCCAGTCGGCGAGGAGACAGCAGGCGGACATCTGGAAGTCATTGCAGCTGTCACGCTTCAAGCGGATCCCTTACCACAGAGAAGAGAATTCAATACGTAACGGAGCAAAATCGTCCAGCTCGTTTTGTCAGCCCAGATTTCAAACACATGCAAGAACATGGCAACCGCGTTATGGCGCCCTCTGTCCCTCTGGGGTGCCCGCGGCCACCCAAGCCCGAGGGTCCTTCACTCACCCCAGGCGCCTCGGTTGTCTCCATGGAGAGACTGGCTGCAAGGCCACGTTCTTTTGATTTCAGTTTGCTGAAGTTTTAAATTAAACCTTGCTTAGGCTCTCATCCCATTTCCATTCATACCCTCTTCCTTCTCCTGGCGTTCAATGCTCTAGCCCTACCCTACCTACTCAGCTTGTCTCCTGTTCCTTTCCCAAAGCAAATACGACTGCTCAGCAAGGCTAACAGAAGTCAGGCTTATTCCGATCCCAGGCTTTCCTCCTGCCTGGAATCCCCTGTTCTCTTCAGGTCAATCCAAATCTGCTCCCCACTTTGAGGTCTACCTCAAGTTTGTTTTCATCTGTGAAGCCCTTTCTGACCTCTCAAACCTCCACTGATCTTTCCTTCTGTGTGTTTCCCTCATTAAGTATTAGCCCATGATGAGGAAATATTGTTTTACATTTTTCTGTCTCCTTCTGCAGCAAGCATGCTGTACTGAAGTATGGCAAGCCCTCCGTAAACCCTGGTTGGATAAAAGTATGAATTAATATTTTCTTAATTAAGAAAAAAATGAATCAATGCTCTCTGGTCTTTCCACATAATTTTGTTATCTCCTTTATTTTTCACAACAAGTCTCAATGTCTACGTATAGTGTGTCTTGAACTTTTTGGAAAGATAGCTCTAAAAATCTAGTAAATTAATAATACCTGAAGAATTCTATTCATTTGAGAGTCCATTAATTTGGAATTCCACCTGCAATAGTGCATTGATAATTGATTTTAAAAAGTGAGGTATAGTGAAAAGAGAACCAGGGTACAAGTCAGAGGATCTGAATCCTATTCCCAAGTGTCCCTAACTTTGACCTTGGACAATCACTCACCTTCTGTATGACTCCAGTCTCGCTCTGTAAGAAGACAAAGAGTTTTAGCCAGTGGTCTCTTCCCTGTAATACACAGAGCTGGGGACATTCTACTGAGAAGGGATACCCCTTGGTGCAGCTTTTCCCCATCATTTCTAGATCTGTTCCGGAGTTAGAGGGCAGCAGTCTCCATCAATCAGTGTTTCACCTGCCCAGCACCAAAGCCACATGGATACACTTACCATGTGGAGAAAGGGCAGAATAAGGAAGGAAAAAGCATGAGTAGCCACAGGATTTAGCCATTGTGTCTAACATTTTGACAATTAAGACAAGCCCTTGCACCAAGCATTGGGAAGGACTAAGCATCTCAAGCCATAGACCTGGGTTTTGTCCTTTTTCTATGCCTTGATACAAATGCAAAGCACCCTGCTCTATCCTTGCTATATGGAATGGATAAGAATGTAACAGGATTAAGTAGGATCCAGAGATCAAGGAGAGGAATAGAAGGAAGGAGGGGACTACCAAAGGAAAAAGAAAGTGTGCCTCCTTGATGTGGTTGCCCAGCCAAAGAGGATGTTTAGCTTCATGGGAGAAAGGCCATGTAACAAGGTAGGAAGGGAACAGGAGTTACAGAGCCAGGTGGGTCTCTGCCATTCTGCCCTGTGGGTGGGGCAGATGGCTTTTCCTTTCCAATCCTTGTCTACAAAATGAGGCACTTTTAGAGAAAAATCTCTAAACTCTTTTAGCTCTTACCTCACATAATTCATTTGGAAACCATCTTTGAACCCAAATTAACATACCATTTCCGACTAAACTCCAAATCTCTGCCCTAGGCTTTCCTAAACTCGTGGGGTTCTGAGACGCCTTCACAAAAGGGAATTTGGGTATTACATTTCTGAAATCCTTTTGCTTCATTCCTTCTAATGGAAGAAGAAACTTTCTCCCTTTCTCCCAGGGGGCAATCGGTTGTAATAGGAAGATTACAGGTTAATGACTTAGAAAATCTTCCTCAAACGAGAATGGTATTTAATTAAATTCCATTAAATCATAATTCCTGGCTTCTGTTGTTGGCCTCTTGCTCCTGAGTCTAGAATTACATTCTTCCTTCATCCCTGGGGTTGTTGAATTAGAAGTGCATAGAGCTCTAGGGAACAACCTGATCACCTCCGCTCTACCCACCACCACGGCCTTCCTGTCTGAACCCTCTCAAAAGATAGCCAGTGGGCATGGCAGACTCCTTCAGAAGAGAGGATGGTCATTTCTAATTTGTCTTGGTTTATGAGCAACTTGACAATTTGACTAACCACCAAAGAACCAGGACTAGATCATCCTCTCATAAAAAACTAATAAAAAAGGTTGTTAATGTAGCCCATTAGTCGGCTGCAAATGAGAGGTTATGCAATCATTGTATGAGCTGGGAGGGCCTAAGCTCTCCAGGAAGAATTCACACAGCACCCAGAGAGTCATCAAGAGGGAAGTTCATGCCTCTCTGCCTTATCATTTACGGAGCTTGGGTATTTCAGCATCTTCCCCTGTTTCCTTCCCTGAATCCTTCTTCTCTTTCAAGTATACCCTTGTTTCTCTCTTCAAACTCACTCCCTCTCCATGGACATATCCTGCCACATTTCTTGGCTGTGTTCTAAGGGTGAAGCCCTAGAAGCTTCTATTCTTATGAGAAACAAAGTGCTCAGAACTGCAGCCTTACATGCAATCAGGCAATTTTAGGGGTTCTACGGAGGACTTCCTTTCTCAAATAAAAAATCTGCCCTCTTCTAAACCCTGCTGTTAGATTCCTTGGGAACCTTGACGTTTTCCATTATTCAATAGTTCTCTCCTACAGACCCTGGAGAGGAACTGAGGGTGCCAGATTCCCTTATCTTGTACAAAAGGGCTCTCTCTCTCTTCCTTCTCTGAAATCCTAGAGTTCTGCATGACTTTGACACTTTTCATCCAGGGACTTGCTCTGTGACTTTGGGCTAATCACTTTTCCTCTCTGGACCACCACATCCCCCTTTATTGTGTAAGATGACTAAGAGAAGAGAAATTCTACCTTGCAGCAGGAAATTCTAGTTAAGTCCAAGGTCAAGCTCAGATTGAAAGGAGAGTAGAATAGAAGGGTAAAGAGTGAGTTATCTTTACATCCAGTTCCAGCTCTGACTACACAGGACCAAACCACCTTGAGATGTAGCTCTCACCTTTGTGTGCATCTGGTCTTACTTTTTGTGTTCATTGAAAGGATGATGCAGAGACAATGCTCTTCGGACCTCATCTACTCATGTAGCATTGTCCAGAGCATGAAAGTTAATGTGTAATTGATTTAATCTTATGGTCAATTTACTTTCAAGATGACTCAAGGTGCCACCAAAAAAAGATACAGTTCAGGAGCAGTTTAAATGGAACCTATCTGAAGGCATCGGAAGAAATTGATGGTTTCAAGCACCAAGGATGTTCTTCTTCTGATATTTTAGCAACAAATTTGGCCTTTATCTTTCTGGCAGCTGAGGTGTAAGGGGTTGACATGAAGGACTCTGTGCTTCCTGGGTGAATCGTGGATTCAATAAATATTTTTTCTTTTTGTGTGGGCAGGGCGAACAGGGTCTCATACAGTTGCCCAGGCTGGAGTGCAGTGGTGCAATCTTGGCTCACTCTAGCCTCCACCTCCTGGGCTCAAGTAATCCTCCCAGTTTAGCCTCCCAAGTAGCTAGGGCTACAGGCAAGTGCCACCACGTTTGGCTATTTTTTTGTGGAAATAGAGTTTCACCATATTGTCCAAGCTGGTCTCAAACTCCTGCGCTCAAGCGGTCTGTCCACCTCAGTCTCCCAAAGTGCTGGGATTATAGGTGTGCACCACTGCACTCAACCATAATATTTTTTTTCATTGAGTCTCAGCCACCCCTTGGTTGGGAAGGCAAAACACTGATAGGGGAAAGTCCCAGACAAACGGGGAACAGAGTAGGTTTTGAGGAAGGCTTTTGGAGCGGAGAAAACCCTAGAACAAGCTTCAGACTTTCCTATTGCTAAGGCTAAGCACCTCTAAGAAATTCCCACGATGCATGCAGGCCACTAGCACAGCTCCAGCCTGGGAGGCAGGCCCAAGACTGCACAGGCCGCTGGGCGCATGCCCAGTTGCTCCCTGTAACAGTTCCATCCCAAGCACTTTTTACTGGAAAATGTAGTATTTCTTTGTTTTGGCTGATCACACACCTTTGGAAGGGAAACAAAGTCACCTTCTACCCGTAGGTCCTTAAGCCTGGGTGCTAACCAGCTCCAAAGCTGACCCAGAGAATCCGTCATTAGAGAAAGCTTCTGCCACTGACTTGGGGATGAACACACCTCCTCAACAGCATTCAGCTCAAACTCCCCCTCAGGTTCCCGAACCCTGCCACTGGGATTCATTCAGTCAGGCCCAGGATCAACCCCAACTGCCCTTGCAAGAATGATTACTCAGTTTCACCTCTGAAATTCTCCCAGTTTCTCCACAGATGAAATTCTCTTTCTCTTTGCTCCTCCTCAGCTTCCACCTTCCCTCCCAGCTGCCATTCTAGAAAGCATTTGCTCTGTGGCTCCTTTTCCAAATTCAGGCTTTTTCTACTGCAGGGTCCGCAAGGTGATTTCTGCTCCAGGCGGGGAGCCAGCTAGGTTAATTCTTACAAAGGTACTTTCACCTTCACCAAATGCAGCTGCATTTGGAAAACTGATTTGCCATGCTCCAGGATACCCAGGCCACCGGTCCTTAGAACCAACAAAACAGTGGGAAATGACCTTCTGAGGTCATCTTGTCCAGCCTCCTCCTTCTAGACGGGTGACTATGCAAATCTTTTTTTTTTTTTTTTTTGACATGGAGTTTCACTCTTGTTTCCCAGGCTGGAGTGCAAAGGCGTGATCTCTGCTCACTGCAACCTCCGCTGCCCAGGTACAAGCGATTCTTCTGCCTCAGCCTCCCAAGTAGCTGGGATTACAGGCACCCACCACCACACCCAGGTAATTTTTTGTATGTTTTGTAGAGAAGGGGTTTCACCATGTTGGCCAGACTGTTCTCAAACTCCTGACCTTAGGTGATCCGCCTGCCTTGGCCTCTCAAACTGCTGGGATTACAGGCATGAGCCACCATGCCCGGCCCAAATCTTACTGAGATAATTATTCCACTCTATCTTCTGATAACTCTGCTACTTTTTAATCACTCTTTGAGGTGAGTTCTTCCTTAGATTAAACCTGATTTTTATCCCTGCCCTAATTTAGGCCCAATTCTCAACCTATTCTTTGTAACTGTGACAAATAACCGATGAGTGTTTTCTCTCTGTCCTTAGCTTTCTCTTCAGCACAGAAAGTCTCTTCAGAAATAAAACTCTGATTGTTCAATTCCTTCCTTCCCACTTGTCCCTCTAAGCACCCTCTAAATCAGACCTGAGGCTCCCAAGAGAATCGTATCCTTTCTCTCGCAGCTGGTCTGAGTTTTGTCGTCTGGGAGACTGGGCTTAGAACAGCTTGAAGTTAGTACAGAGGCGAACGAAGCTTTAAATCTCCAGTACTTAACAGCTTCTCTGCAGCCTCAGAGGTAACCACATTTTCTTGCCTTCTTCCTCTCATCTCTATATATATCTGTGTAATCTCTCTTCACTGGAGCCTGACTCCAGCCCTCTGTCTGCACTGCTCTGGTTGTGCTGAAAGAGGGAAGGTTAGGGAAGAAAAATTAATAGACACAGACCCATAAAAATAACAGGTTCTCTAGAGCACACATGAAGAAATAATTAAACAGATTAAACTTGGGATGTGGAAAGAGAGGGGCAGGAGGCTTAGCAGGCAGAGACTGCTGCCTCTGATTTTCACTTCCAAAGGGGCTGAGGCTCAGTGGGGAGGGATTTTTGTGCTTTTTCCTTTGTTCCGGTGGGTTGGATTCACTGCTGAAATATTGTGAAGTCACTAAGCTCTTTAAAGCCTTATCTTTGTATCCCCTCTAGGATCCTCAGATCATGCCACACCCTAGTGAGAAAAGGAAATTTGATATTTATGGAGCGTTCTTTATGTGCCACTCACAATGTTAGATACTTTATGTCCTGGCTGATTGTCAACTGAGGGTGTTTCAAACTTCAGAAATGAGTGCAATCATTTTTCAATGACCCAGGATGACGACTACCTAAAGATCTTGTGATTCTGAAGCCAAAAAATAGCTTCTCACATCATCCCCTGCCTCGCTCCTTCCCTTTCTCTCTTCAATGGGCAGAAGCTTTTGCTACGATGGTGAAGGAAGGAGGCTGGTATTTAGAGATCATTTCAATACCAAAATGTCTAAGTCAGCAAGCCTCTCAGAATGCCCTGAGATAGTGAGAGGGTTGCGGAGACAGAGAAGCCTTCCTCCCTCTCTCACAAGTACCACCATTCCTCTGACCCCATTCCTGGAAACTCAAATGAAAACACCCTAAAGAGGAACAATCCTCAACCGCTAGTACATTGGGCAGGGTGACCCATGCCTATAATCTTTGCTATTTGGGAGGCCAAGGCGGGAGGATCACTTGAGCCCAGGAGTTTGAGACCAGCCTGGCCAACAAGGACGAGTCCCTGTCTCTACAAAAAATAAAAAGTTAGCCAGGTACGGTGGCACACCCCTGTAGTCCCAGCTCTCGGGAGGCTGAGGTGGGAGGATTGCTTGAGTCCAGGAGGTCGAGGCTACAGTTAGCCAAGATCATACCACTACACTCCAACCTGGGTGATAGAGCGAGACTCTGTCTCAAAAAACAAACAAAAACCCCTTCTATTATCATTACTTTCTGATTTTTCAACAATTTGAAAGTAGATATTAAAAGACAAGGTTCAGAATAGAAACATCCTCCCAGGGAGTGCAGACCTGAATGGTACCCAGAACAATGACTGGCAGCAAGATCACAGGGCATGGGAATGAGGCAACCAGATTCATGCCCCAGGCCACTGTCTCCTACCTGCAGAAACTGGAATATCTTGCTTCACTGCTCTGGACCTCTCACATGCTCTCTCGTCTTTTCTTTTTTGTTCCCTCCCTCCTTCCCTCCTTCCCTCCTTCCCTCCTTCCCTCCTTCCCTCCTTCCCTCCTTCCCTCCTTCCCCTCTTCCCTCCTTCCCTCCTTCCCCTCTTCCCTCCTTCCTTCCTTCTTCCTTCCTTCCTTCCTTCCTTCCTTCTTTCTTCTTTGAGACAGGATTTCACTCTATCACACAGGCTGGAGTGTGGTGGCACAATATTAGTTCACTGTAGCCTCAACCTCCTGGGCCCAAGCAATCCTCCTTCCTCGGCCTCCCAAGTAGGTGGAACTACAGGGTGCATCATTGTGTCCAGCTAATTTTTAAATTTTTTTGTAGGGGTCTCACTACGTTGGCCAGACTGACATTGAATTCCTGGGCTCAAGTGATCCTCCTGCCTCAGCCTCCCAAAGCATTGGGATTACAGGTGTAAGCTACCACACCAAGCTTCTAATTTTAAAAAAATGAATAGGCTTTATTTTTGAGCAGTTTTAGGTTTACAGCAAAATGGAACAGAAAGTACAGAATTCTCTTATACACCTTCCCCACTAGTTTCCTCTGTTACTAACATCTTCACTCTTTGGGTTGTACATTCTATGGGTTTTGACAAATGTAAAGACATGTACCCTTGGCCAAGCGTGGTGGCTCAAGCCTGTGATCCTAGCACTTTGGGAAGACATGGTGGGTGGCTCACTTGAGGTCAGGAGTTTAAGACCAGCCTGACCAACATGGTGAAACCTTGTCTCTACTAAAAATACAAAAATTAGCCAGGTGTTGTGGCAGGCACCTATAATCCCAGCTGCTCAGGAGACTGAGGCAGGAGAATCACTCGAACCCAGGAGGTGGAGGTTGCAATGAGCCAAGATCATGCCACTGCACTCCAGCCTGGGTGACAGAGTGAGACCCTGTCTCAAACAAACAAACAAAAAAAACCCCACACATGAATCCAGGATTACCCTACAGAATACTTTCACAGCCCTAAAAAGCCTCTGTACTCCACCCCTCTTATCCACCCTAGCTCTCAGAAATCACTGATTTTTTTTTACTGTCTCTATAGTTTTGCCTTTTCCAGAATGTCATACAGTTGGAATTATATAGTATTTAGCCTTTTCAGAGTGGCTTCTTTCACTTAGCAATGTGCCTTTGAGGTTCTTCTTATTTTTCTATGGCTTGAGAGTTCCTTTCTGTTTATATCTTAACCTCTCTTGTTTTTTTTTTTTTTTGGTTGAAGCATAACATATATACATTAAAGCCCAATGAATTTTTACAAAGTGAACACCCAAATAAAGCTATAGAAAATCACCAGCACCCCAGCACCCTAGTGCCCCTCCCAGTTATTACCACTCCCTAAAAGTAACCACTAGTCTTGACTTCTATCATCACAAATTAATTTAGCCTGTCTTTGTAATAAACAGAAATAGAAGCACATGGTATGTATTCATATTAGTCTGTTCTCACCACTGCTATAAAGATACTACCTGAGACTGGGTACTTTATACGCAAAAAAGGTTTAATTAACTCACAATTTTGCATGGCTGGGGAGGCCTCAGGAAACTTACAATCATGGAGGAAGGCAAAGGGGGAGTAAGGCAGGTCTTACATGGCACCAAAAGAAAGAGAAAGAACACACAGAGGGGAGCTGCCAAACACTTTTTAATATCTCGTGAGAACTTACTCACGAGAACAGCATGGGGGAAACTGCTCCCATAATTTAATAACCTCCCACCAGGTCTCTCCCTCAACACATGGGGATTACAATTCGAGGTAGGATTTGAGTGGGGACACAGAGCCAACCCATTTTAGTACTCTTCTATGTGTGGTTTCTATTCTTCAATATTTAGGTTCATCTGATATTATAGCAGTTTGTTCTTGTTTATTCCATCATATAGATATACCAATTCATTTAACCACTTTGCTGTTGATGGATGTTTGTGTTATTTCCAGTTTGGGGCTATTACAAATAATGCTGCTATGAACATTTTTATATACGTCTTTTGGTGAACATTCGTTCACATTTCATTTGAATATAAACCCAAGAGTGGAATTTCTGGGTCACAGGGTACCTGTACCTTTAACTGTGGTAAATAATGCCAATTTACCAAAGTGCTTGTACCAATTTACACTCCCACAGCTTCTTATCCTCCCCAATACTTAGTATTGTCAAGATTTTTCAATTTTAGTCACTTTAGTCCCATGGTCATTTGAATTTGCATTTTCCCGATAACTAATGAAGTTGAGTACTGTCTTCAGGTCCCTTGAGAAACAGATTAAGATAGAGGTTTGCATGAGGAAGTTGATTGGGGAATGCCCTTAGATGGACACCTGTCAGATAGAGAAGGCAGCAGGATGGACGTCTCATTGCAGTAAGTTTCTGCTGATCTTATGGGAACTCAGGAGCTGGCCTCACCCTTCAGAGTTGTCCTGACTTGAGGCAAGGGGGCCAGGCCTTCATAGCAGTCACTGAATGTGGTTTTGACCAATCATTGAATGCAGGTTGTCCTTGGAAAGGAAATGACTGGGTAGTAGAGTGCTCTTTTGCCAAGGGCAGTCCCTAGAGAGGACCATGGGGGAGGAGAAGGCTCCCAGAAGCTAGGGGGATGAGCACTTTAGTCCCAGAAGGCGACCTGAGCTGCACACTGTAGCTGCACTTAAAGCACCTTTTCATATGTTTCCCAGCTACTTAGAGACCCTCTTCTGTAAAGTGCCTATACTGATCATTTGCCAAGTTCTTTTTCATTAGGTTGTCTTTCTTTTACTTATTGATTTATAGAAGTGTTTTATATATTTTAAAGATGAGTTTTTTGGTCAGATATGTGGAATACAAAAAAATAGATTGCCTTTTCACTCTTTTCACGGTGTCTTTTTATGAATGGAAATTCTTAGTTTTCTCAGTTTTTTATTCCTTTTTGACAAGTGGGTTTGATTATGATCTGTTTACAAAATCTTCACATACTCTAATGTCATGAGAATATTCACATATGTTACCTTCTAGAAGCTTTATGGTATTACTCTTCATATTTATGTCTGTGGTACACCTAGAATTGATTTTTGCATATAGCGTGTACTAGAGACCAAATTTAATTTTTTCCATTTGGACATCTAATTAACCTTAGCACCATTTACTAAAAAGATCACCCTCATCTCATTACATTTCAGTGATAACTTTGCCATAAGCCAGGTGACTGTGTATATGTGTGGGTCTATTTCTGGGTCCTGTTCTGTTCTGTTGGTCTTTATGTCTGTCTTTGTACCAATTCCATACAATTTTAATTATCATAGCTCTATGATAAGTCTTGATATCTGATCATATAACTCCTCTGACTTTGTTTTCTTCAAGAGTGTCTTTGTTGTGCATGGCCCTTTCCATTTCCACGTAGATTTTAGAATCAGCTTGTCAATTTCCACCAAAAAAACAACAACCTGGCTTGGATTTCTGCTGGAATTGTATTGAATCTATCAATCAATTTTGAGAGAGTTGACTTTTTATAGCACTGAGTCTTCCAGTACCTGACCATGGTATATATTTACTGTCTTAGTCTGTTTTCTGTTGCTTACAACAGAATATCTGAAACTCAGTAATTTATAAGGAAAATAAATGTATTTCTTACAGTTATGGAGGCTGAGAAGTCAAAGGTCAAGAGGTCACATCTAATGAGAGCTTTCTTGCTGGTGGAGATTCTCTGCAGAGTCCCAAGGTGGCATAGAATGTCACATGGTGAGGGCTGTGCTACTTCAGGTCTCTCTTCCTCTTCTTATGAAGCCTTCAGTCCCATTCCCATGACAACTCATTAATCCATTAGTCCATTAGCCCGTAAATGCATGAACAGATTAACCCATTCCTGAGAGCAGAGCCACCATGACCCAATCACTTCTTAAAGGCTTTACCTCTCAATACTGCTTTATTAGGAATTAAATTTCAACATGAATTTTGGAGAGGACAAATATTCAAACTAAAACATCTATCTCTTCTTTAATTTCTCTCAGTAATGTTTTGTAATTTTCAGTAAGCAGATCTTACACCTCTTTTGTTAGATTTATTCCTACATGTTTGATTTTTTTTTTTTAAGAGACAGTATCTCACTCTGTCACCCAGCCGGGAGTACAATGGTATGATCATATCTCACTGGAGCCTCAAACTGCTGGGCTCCAGTGATCCTCCTGCCTCAGCCTCTCAAGTAGCCAGGACTACTGGCATGAGCCACCACCCTCAACTATGTCTTTACTTAAATCTTGATTTTCCTTAAAAGAAATTATCAGATGATATTTTATTATATACCATATATACAAGAGTAGGTTCCAATTGTGTGGGGCAGTAGCTTATAAAATTCATATATCCATTTTAAAATATTCATTTATTATTATTTTAAATGCAGTAAATACACCCAATTTACCGTGTTAACCATTTTTAAAGTATTTAGTTCGGTGGCATTAAATACAGTCACGGTGTTGTGCAACCATCACCAGTATCCATCTACAAAATTCTTTTATCTTGTAAAATTGAAACTCTATACCCATTAAACGATAACTCCTTATTTTCCCTCCTACCAGTCCATTCTACTTTCTGTGTCCATGAATTTGACTACTCTAGGTATGTCATACAAATGGACTCATATAGTATTTGTCTTTTTGTAACTGACTTATTTCACTTAGTATAATATCCTCAAAGTTCATCCATGTTGTAGCATATGTCGGAATTTCCTTCCTTTTTAAGGCTGAATATTTCATTGTCCTCGGGACAGGATAAGCCTACCTTCCTAGCAGACCTAGACATCGGCCCCAAAGATGTCTTCTCCATTTCTATCATGAGGACCTAGAGAGTCATAAAATAGTCCTGGAAGCCAGACCTGATTAGCTAGATTTAATGAGGCCCCATTATGACACTCACTCACTTTGAATTTTCTCCATTCACAGTGTCTTGGATTCCTTATTTATAAGGCATTTCCACATATGATCTCACAAAATCACAACAATCTCCATATAGAAATGAGGAAACTGAGGCTCAGAAAGACCAACTGGCCTTCCCAAGGTTACACTTTTGATAAATAGGCAAGATAGGATTGAAAGCAAAGTCTCCTGCCAAGAAACCTGACTTTAAATGCCAAGTTCCTGAAGTGAAATTGAGACCCAAGGCTGGGCACAGTGACTCACGCCTGTGATCTCAGCACTTTGGCAGGCCAAGGCAGGCAGACTGCTTGATGCCAGGAGTTCAAGACCAGCCTGGCCAACATGGTGAAACCCTGGGTGTCAGCCTCGGGAGGCTGAGTCAGGAGAATCGCTTGAACCTGGGAGATGGAGGTTGCAGTGGGCCTAGATTGTACCACTACACTCCAGCATGCTAGACAGAGCAAGACTCAGTCTTAAAAAAAAAAAAAAAAAAAAAAAAAGGCCAGCCGTGGTGGCTCATGCCTGTAATCCCAGCACTTTGCTTTGGGAGGCCGAGGCAGGTCGATCACAAGGTCAGGAGTTGAAGACCAGCCTGGTGAAGATGGTGTAACCCCGTTTCTACTAAAAATGCAAAAACTAGCCAGGTGTAGTGGCAGGCACCTGTAATCCTAGCTATTCGGGAGGCTGAGACAGACCTGCTTGAACCCAGGAGGCAGAGGTTGCAGTGAGCCAAGGTTGTGCCACCTCACTCCAGCCTGGGTGACAGAGTGAGACTCCATCTCAAAAAAAAAAAGAAAGAAAGAAATTGAGACCCTAAAAAACTGTACAAACGATCAACAAAATGAAAAGTTGGTGTTTTGAAAGGATAAGCAAAATTGATAGACTGCTAGCTAGATTAACAAAGAAAAAAGAGAGAAGATCCAAAAAAGCACAATCAGACATGACAAAGGCAACATCACAACCAATCCCATAGAAAAATACAAAAGATCCTCAGAAACTGCTATGAACATCTCTATGCATACAAACTAGAAAATCCAAAGGAAATGGATAAATTCCTGGAAACGCACAACCTCCCAATATTGAACAACAACAACAACAAAACCCAGAAATCCTGAACAGACAATAAGGAGTAAGCAAATTTGAATCAGTAATAAAAAACCTACCAATCAAAAACAAGACCTGGACCAGATGGATTCACAGTCAAGTTCTACCATACATATAAAGAGGAGCTGGTACTAATCCTATTGAAATTATTCCAAAAAATCGAGGAGGAGAGACTTCTCCCTAACTCATTCTATGAAACCAGTATCATCCTCATACCAAAATCTGGCAAAGACACAGTGAAAAAATAAAACTACAGGCCAATAACCCTGATGAAGATAGACACAAAAATTTTCAAAAACATATCAGCAAACTGAATCCAGTAACACATCAAAAAGTTAGTTCACCACAATCAAATGGGCTTTGTTCCTGGAATGTAAGGATGGTTCAACATAAGCAAATCAGTAAATGCAGTTCATCACATAAAAAGAATTAAAAACAAAAACCATGTGATCATCTCAATGAACACAGAAAAATATTTTGATAAAGTCCAACATCCAGGCAGATTCAGTGGCTCATGCCTATAATCCAAACACTTTGAGAGACCAAGGTGAGAGGATCACTTGATCCCAGGAATTCAAGATCAGTCTGAGCCACATAGTAATGATCTCTACCAACATTTAAAAAATTAGTTGGGCATGGTGGCACATGCCTGTGGTTCCAGCTACTCAGGAAGCTGAAGTGGGAGGACTGCTTGAACCCAGGAGGTCAAGGCTGCAGTGAACCATGATTGTGCCACTGCACTTCAGCCTGGATGAGAGAGAAACACCATCTCTCCTCCCCTCAAAAAATACCTCTCTTCATGACAAAAACTCTCAACAAACTAAGCATCGAAGGAACATACCTCAAAATAATAAGACCCATCTATGACAAACACACTGCCAGCATCATATTGAATGAGAAAAGGCTGAAAGCATTTTCCTTGAGAGCTAGAACAAGACAAGTATGTCCACTTTTACCAGTCTTATTCAACATAGTACTGGAAGTCCTAGCCAGAGCAATCAGGCAAGAGAAAATAATAAAAGGCATCCAAATGGGAAAAGAGAAAGTCAAATTAGCTCTCTTTGCTGATGATATGATTTTATATGACTCCCTGGGCCCCATGGAGATGGTCCTCAGCTATGAAAAAGCCATTTTCTAAGGCTCTTGTTCTTGTCTAAGGTAACAGAGCCACAACTTCCAGCCAAGTTCTTCCTGTCTGTATTTCTTCTGCTTTTCCACTAGGTAGTTGGAAGCTGAGAGTGTGAAAACTGGAGGCATTTCAGGGCCGAGGTGCCCATTGTCTGATAAACGCCTGTCTACTTCATCCCTTGGCTGGATGGGAGGCTGTCGGCCCAGGTGGGCCAAGCTGTAGCCCCCCCTCCCAGCTGGCAGAAGAACGCAGGGCATCCCCTGCCCAGGGTGCGAGGCTGCCTGTCCACATTGAAGCATCTGGCTTGAGCTAATGAGCTGTTGGCATGCATAGGCAATTATTTTAGCTCTTTAAAAACCTGCCAAACTTGCTTTTATAGCCATGGCAGTCCCTTAATGACTCAGGCCTGAAGTCAAATCCTCTGTGCAGAAGGCAGTGTCTCTGCTCCTTACACTGGGACTTTTCCTGCCCCTTACACTGCCCCAAGTCATGGGCCCAAGGTTCAAGCCTTAACCATCTCACCTCCCAACAGTCTCAGAAGGCAGGGTCCTAAGAAGGGGTTCAGGAGGGTCACTCTGTTCCCAGAAGTCCCAGTATATTCCAGGACCACTGGATGGGAACCAAGGCCGAGGCCTCTCACCTGGGCCCTGGCGTGTGCTGATGGAATTCCCGTCCACAGAGCACATCCAAGCTGTCCTTTGGGCCTCGAAAGCCTTCAAAACGGGTGGGTTCGGGAGCTGAGCTGTGGTCTGGGCACAACTCCAGCTCCTTCCGCATCACACTCTGCTGTTCCCACATTCCATGCAATTCAGTGCCCCAGCAGCCCTTTCCTCAGCCAAAAGCTGCTCTCAAGGGAGGACCTGAGAAATCCATGTACTTTTATCAAAAGAAACATCGCTCTTTGGAATGAGGTCCTAGGGAGAAATGATGATTCCATATGAGCACATTCTGCAAAATAGTACCTTGTCATGGCTTTTTTTTTTTTTTTTTTTTTGAGATAGGGTCTTGCTCTATCACCCAGGCTAGAGTGCAGTGGCATGATCATGGCTCACTGAAGCCTTCAATTCTGGGCTCAAGCCATCCTCCTGCTTCAGACTCCTAAGTAGCCAGGACTACAGGTGTGCACCACCACATCTGGCTAATTGTTTTTCTTTTTTGTAGCGATAGGGTCTTGCTATGTTGCCCAGGCTGGTCTTGAACTCCTGGGCTCAAGTGATCCTCCCACCTCAGCCTCCCAAAGTACTGGGATTACAGGCATAAGCCACCATGCCCAGACTCCTTGTCACAACTTTTCAAGGTAACTACTTTGACACAGTGGCTGCGAAGACCATGCTGAACACATACTGGATGAAGCAGGACTGCAAGAGGTAGAGAAAGGTTTGTTCAAGACTAGCCCCTATTAGGAGCTTGCTCCCCACAGGCCAGAGACCCAGGCTCTGCACCTGACTCCTCTTGACTTGTTGGCCTGAGGACAGTGACTGAATGAATGGAAAAGGCCCCTTTCTGCTTCCCAGGAAAAGTCACCACACCCCTTCTCTCTCTCTCTCTCTCTCTTTTTTTTTTTTTGAGATGGAGTTTCGCTCTGTAGCCCAGGCTGGAGTGTAGTAGCACAATCCTAGCTCACTGCAACCTCCGCTTCCCAGGCTCAAGCAATTCTCCTGCCTCAGCCTCCCGAGTAGCTGGGACTATAGGCACGCACTACCATGCCCGGCTAATTTTTGTATTTTCAGTAGAGATAGGTTTGTATGTTCAGTAGAGATGGTCATGTTGGTCAGGCTGGTGTGGAACTTCTGACTTCAGGTGATCTGCCTGTCTCAGCCTCCTAAAGTACTGGGATTACAGGCACCTCTTCTCTTTAGCACAGAGCTGCAGCATGGCTCAAGCAGCCCACTGGTTCACAAACACATTCAACCTGCAGCACACAATCAAATGTCCCAAGGAATTGCCTTTCGTCTTTCCCCACTTTGTCCTCTGTTTTCCTGCTCTTTTCCCAACAAGTTTCCCCCTTTTCTTCGTTTTCCTAGTCTCATTTCACCCCTCCTCTCCTGTCCTTTTTCCTCCCCTCCTCTTTCTTTCTTCATTCACCTTTTCTTCCTTTCTTCTGCCCTCCCAAATCTTCCTCTCTCTCTCTGCTCCTTCCCCTCCTCTTCCTCCTGCTTCTTTTCCTTTTGTGCAGAGAGCATTTTTCTGGCAGAGGTTCCTCATCATGGAGAGTTCTTGGAGCTGGAGCCAGGAGTCTCTAGGTCCCTCCTAGAGATGGTCCCTGTATCCCCTCACTGCCTCTGTGCAGCCCACACCTGGCACACAGCAGAGCCCTGGGGCCCACAGTCTCCACAGCAAGCCAGGCTGTGGTGTCTTATTCTTTCCCTGCTTTAAAAAATGAGTTCAGATAACAGGCAGAGTAGGTCACCTGTGTGGAACTGTTCTCCTGGGGCAGGCTTTATTTCTCTAGATCTATCTGTACATTGATCATCGCTGTGTGCCGAGCCCTGAGCAGCGGGAGATGTAGCAGGGAGTACAGAGGCAGGAACGAGTCACCATTAGCACCAGGGAGAGTCACACAGACCTCTCTATGAATCACTTTCTGTCTCTGTGACTCAGATAAGTTATTCCAAGCTTCTGTTTGCTCCTTTGTAAAATTAAGCTTCAATTTCGTTAAATGGCATAGGGTACTTAGCATGGTGCTGGCAGATAGTAAGCTCTGCACAACTGTGATGATGATGATGATGATGATGATGATGAGGTGTGACTCACTCACTTGGGTAGCTTTCCATCTAGGATGGAGATGAAACTGCAATTCAAGGGAGAAAAGAAAAATCAAGAGGGCATGGATGAAGAACTCTGGGTCAATGGGGGTAAGGGAGAAACTTCCTCTCCTTGGGGTGATGAGGGAAGACTTTGAGAGGAAGATAGCACTTAGCGGGGCTTTTGAGGGCAGGAGTTCAGTGTGCCAGAGTGAGGGAAGGGTTTCTAGGGGAGGAAGCGCCATGAGCAAAAGTGCAGAGGAGTAGGGGAAGAATCTGGCTAGGCGGCTGGGGATTACTGGAACCTCTGGGGTTTTGAGGTTGGAGTGTGTTTTCCTGCATGTGTGCACTAGATCACTTCCCTTCTTGCCTATTCAAGGACATCCCTCCAGCAATTTTTCCCTTTCTCTCCTGCAGCATTCCTGTTTCTCCCCTCCTGTATCATTCCTGTCAACGTCCAAATATACTATAATTTTACCCATCTCAAAACAAAACCAAAAGCCTCCTTGACTCCACTCCTCTGCTCACCTTTAAAACAAAGCTCCTAGAAAGTTAGCTACAACCAGTCTCCAATTTTCCTTCTCCTAACCTCTCACAACCCACCTGTTCAGGCTCTCATACTCACCATTCCGCTGAGGCCACACAGTCTCAGTATCTCTTATCCAAAATGCTTGGGACCGGAAGTGTTTCGAATTTTGGAATTTTTCAGATTTTGGAATATTTGCATTTTACTTACCAGTTGAGCATGCCAAATCTGAAAATCCAAATTTCAAAATGCTTCAACGAGCATTTTCTTTGAGCATCGTGTGGGCACTCCAAACATTTTTTATCTTAGAGGATTTTGAATTTCATATTTTCAAATTTGAGATGCTCGGCTTGTACTTGTCAAGGTCACTCATGACCTCCATGTTGTTCAAGCCAATGTTTATCTTTCTAGAACCCTCAAGAGCATTTGTCATAGTTGATCAACACTATCACCTTGAAATGCTCTCTTCACTTGGTTTCCAGATACCACACTGTCCCAGTTTTTCCCCTAGCTCATGAAATGCTCCCTGTCATCAATCTTTTCTGGTTCCTCCTTTCCTCCCTGACCTCTTTCCACCTCTTACCCCAGGGCTCTGGTTTGGACCTCTTCACTATATTTTAAAGCCAGTGTTTGCTTGCTTTTTATTTTGTCTTAATTTTTTCTTTTTCTTTTGAGACAGAGTCTTGCTCTGTCACCCAGGTAGGAGTGCAGTGGTGTGATCTCAAATCACTGCAGCCTCTGCCTCCCAAGTTCAAGTGATTCTCCTGCCTCAGCCTCTCGAGTAGCTGGGATTACAGGTGCCCGCCACCATGCCCACTAAATCTTTCTAGTTTTAGTAGACACAGGGTTTCTCCACGTTGGCAGGGCTGGTCTCGAACCCCTGACCTCAAGTGATCCACCCACCTTGGCCTCCCAAAGTGCTGGAATTATAGGAGTGAGCTACTATGCCTGGCCATTTTTTAAAAATTGTAGAATAATCTACATAACATAAAATTGACCAGCTAGGTACCTCATATAAATGGGCTCATACAGAATGTGTGTTTTTGTGACTGGCGTATTTCACTTAGCCTATGAGCATGTTGGTTTTTCCCCCAAACCTGATCTTCTCCCAGGCTTCTCCATCTCATTTAATGACAACTCTATCCTTCTACCTGCTCCATTGAAACACCTGGAGTCATTCTTGACTCCCTCTTTCTGTGACACCACATATCCCATCCAGCAGGAAATCCCATTGACTCTACTCCAAAATACGTTCAGATTCAGGCCACTTCCATCCCTGGACTATTACCCGCATAGCTCAAGCCATCATCTTCTTTCACCTAGATTATTGCAATAGGTTTTTAAGTTGGATGACCTATCTCCCTTCTCTCCTTTAAGCCCTCCAAGGGCTTCCCACCTTCAACGGAGAAATGTCAAAGGGCTTTAGTAACCAACAGATCCTCCATGATCTGGCTCCCATTTGCTCCGTGAGCTCATCTCTTACTAGTCTCCCCTTGCATAGCTGTTACCTTTGACTGCATAGCAAATTACCCCAAAACTTGATAGCTTAAAACAATAATGATCATCTCACTGTTTCCAAGAAGGAGGTGGGGTGTGGTTTAGCTAGGTCCTCCAGTCAGTCTCTCACAAGGCTGCAGTCAAGGTGTCAGCTGGAACTGTGGGCCTCTCAACAGGAGGTGAATCTACTTCCAAGCTTCCTCACTTGGTTGTTGGCAGGACTCAGTTCCTCAGTTCCGTTGGACCAACGGCCTCAGTTGCTCACTAGCTGTCGACCACAGGCCTCCTCCCTCGGTGCCCTGTGATGGGGATGTCTCTATGGGGCAGCTCACGATATGGCAGGTGGCTTCCAGCAGAGCAAGCAAGTTACATGACAAGAGAAGAACATGTTACACAACACATTCTTGAAAATGACACCCATCACTTTTGGCGTATTCTATTGGTTTAAAGCCAATCCCCATGTCCAGCCCTTACTCAACAACAGGGACTACACAAAAGCCAGGATCCCCAGAGGCAGGGCTTGCTGGGGGCCATCATAGACGCTGCCTACCACACCCCACTTTTCTACCTGCACAGACCTCCTTGTTCCTTGAACCAGTGGGCCATGTTCCTGCCCCAGGGCCTTTGCTGCTGCTGGTCTTCCATCTGGAGTGCCCTTCCCACACACCACCTTTTCAGTGAGGCTGTTTCTGACCACCTTACTTAAAATTGCAACAGCGCCTCCCCTACCCTCATTTCTTTTTTTGTTTTTGTTTTTGTGGTTTTTTTCTAGGTGGAGTCTCACTCTGTTGCCCAGGTTGAAGTGCAGTGGCCCGATCTTGGCTCGCTGCAGCTGCCGCCTCCCGGGTTCAAGCAGTTCTCCTGCCTCAGCCTCCTGAGTAGCTGGGATACAGGTGCCCACCACCACACCCAGCTAGTTTTCGTATTTTTAGTAGAGATGGGGGTTTGCCATGTCAAGGCTGGTGTCTAACTCCTGACCTCAGGTGATCCGCCCACCTCGGCCTCCCACAGTGCCGGGATTACAGGCATGAGCCACTGCACCCGGCTGAGTACCCTCATTTCTTTCCCCTGCTTTATTTTTCTCGCTATCACTGATCACCTTCTAATGTGGTCTACTTTACTTGCTTTCTGTTTGCGCCAGTAGAATACAAGCTCATGAGAGCAGGGATTTTTGTCAGTTTGATCCACTGCTGTATCCCCAGTGCCTAGAGCACCGTCTAGTACGTGGGAAATAATCAATGAATGAACAAATAATCAATGAATCTAGTACACGGGCTGGGCGTCGTGGCTCATGCCTGTAATCCTAGCAGTTTGGGAGGCTGAGGTGAGAGGATTATCTGAGCTCAGGAGTTCGAGATCACCCTGGGCAACGTGGCAAAACCCTGTCTCTACTAAAATATAAAAAATTAGCCAGGCAGGGTGGTGGGTGCCTGTAGTCCCAGTTACTCGAGAGGCTGAGGCACGAGAATCACTTGAACCCAGGAGGCAGAGGTTACAGTGAACTGAGATCGCGCCACTGCACTCCAGCCTGGGTGACAGAGTGAGACTCTGTCTCAAAAAAATAAATAAATAAATGAATCTTGCATGCCTGTGATATTCAACTTTTCAGTGTATAATAATTTCTCCCAAAAATATGGTAAGGAATCCCAATATATACGACAGATAAAAGCAAAGTGGCTCTGTTCAAACTAGGGAGTACGGGACCAAAGTCCCATTCCATCTGCTTCCAACCCAGCCCTGTCACTCTCCTTTTGAGAAGGCTCTCAGAGAGCTGTGAACAGTTCTGTTCAAAGATGATCAGGAAAGAGATCTCTGCCCTAGCCCCGTGAGTGCAGGCTGGATCCCACTGGAAACCAGCCTGATCTTTTGAGCCACAGGAAAGGAACCCCACAGCTCTGCTCCTGTCCTCACGCTGGCCTCCCGTGAGCTCAATGTGTGGACCCAGCTCTCTCCCAGCAAGACTTTGTCTCATTTCTGGCCTCTAAAGACTGAGAAAACACTCAGAACCCCCAGCACGTCACTGTTGGAAAAGATCTTAAATGTCACTTAATGTAACCCACTGAATCATTAATTCATTCAACAGCCATTGAGGCCCTGCTATGTTTGTGCCAGGCATGGCATATAGACATGAAAAGCTGAGTACCTATCCCCCAGAAGCACATGGGGAGACAGCAAACACTGAAAAGACTTTATCCAAATTCTGTCTATTTGAACACCTCCAGTGCTAGGGAATGTACTACCTACCAAGGCCATACATTGCCCGGTAACATCAGCAGCAAAATTGTTCTTTTTCTTGAGCCCTGAATCTGCTTTCTTACAGCTTCCACTTTTGGTCTTAATTTTATCCTCTGGCTCCACACTGAATAGATGTATCCCTCCTGAAATGATAGCCTTTTAAATATTTGAAAACAGTAATCAAGTCCCATAGAGAACTCTCTAGAGACTTGTGGCCGCCTTTCGGGACCTACATTTTGTGGCTGCTCCTAACCACTTGGGATTTCGGAGCCAGGCAGAGAAAGCCTGGTTGCTGCTGATCTTGTAGCAGAGCTGCAGGGCTGGAAGCAGCCTCTGGAGTTCGAAGCCCACACAGCCCCACCCTAGTATGAGGGAAATCCAAGACGCTTGCACTAGAGGGGTAAAGGGTTCAAACAAGAGGTAATTCCCAGGCTGGAGGCAGTCCACTGCCTCCACATTCCCTCCCTAGAGAGGGCAGCTTCTCCTCTGGATACAGCCTTGCAGCTCACTCATTTGATTTCAAAGCAGCCAAATTCCAGTTCTTTGCAACTTGGGGAAGTACAGCAGCAGTGGGGGAGGTAGCAGCAAGGAATTCGATGTTTTTTTGTGTGCTCTTTGTTTCAACAAAATGTAGTTTTCCAAGTAATTGCTTGCCTGATGCAATAGGACTGCTGAGCCTCCAGGGTGTAAATCTTCCCGACAAGGGGCCAGTTTTCTGCTTCTTCCTGCAAGGCTGAAGCCCAGTTCTTTCCCTGGGACAGCCCAGCAGGTCTTGAATTCATTAAAGTTTCTCCAGCACTTTCTGCCAGAGCTGTGAGCTGCTTGGCACAATCCTGGCTGCCCTTTCCTGCAGGAGGCCAGGTTTGCCCAGGAGAGGAGGAGGAGAGGGAGGTCAGCAGGCGGAGGAAAGGGAGAGGGAACTGGGGGTGGGATGGTGGGGAAGGGAGGAGAAGTGAGAACCTTTACTATTAGCTGGCTAGCCAGGCAGCCTCAGAAAAGCAAGAAAAAGCCTCAAAAAATATTCTCAGAAGAACCAGGATCTGGGAGTAACACGTGGGATCTACCCTGCACAGCTGCACAAGAAAACATGTTCGCAAAAAAACTGTCTTGATTCCTTGCTGTAGGGAAGTAAAGGTCCATGTTAAAGTGTCTGAAGATTCTCTGTATGGCATTGCGCTCATGTCTTTCCTTCTTTCCTTCTCTTTTTCTCCATCCACTTGTTTCCATTTAAAATGTAAATAAAATGTAAATAAATAAAAATACCCTCTTGCTTCCTTTCCCCTCTTTCCTTCATTTTTTACTCCCAATTCCCTGCCCATCTCAAATTCCACCCTAGCCCCACTTCTCTGACACTCAGAAGTGCCTGAATCCATTTGACTTCCCACCCCCACCCCGCCCTCTGTCCTCTGCAAAGTGTCTCTCTCTCTGCACTGCCCTCCTTCTCCTCCTACCCCCTGAGTCTCCTCTGGTTAAACGAAGTAAAATGTTGGCATTCCCATGTCCTTGGGGACATCTAGGCATCTTGACATAGAGATACATACATAGAGAAGACAGAATACATACAGAAGTCAGAAGGTCATCAGAATGTGAGCCTGCTGAGGGCAGGAGTATATCTGAAATCAGTAGCAAGCACTCACCACTTGGCATAGTCCATACTCACTGATGGGTTCTCATCTACCGACTGCCAAGTTCCAGTAAAGAAGGGCCATTCTGGTCCACACGGGCCTTTAATACATGAGCCCAAGTAAGGGAGAACTCTTCCATAAATACCATTGTGACAGGAAAGGGGTCCCAATCCAGACCCCAAGAGAGGGTTCTTGGATCTCGCACAAGAAAGAATTCAGGGCGAGTCCACAGTGCAAAGCAAAAGCAAGTTTATTAAGAAAGTAAAGGAATAAAACAAAGGCTACTCTATAGACAGAGCAGCCCAAGCGCTGCTGGTTGCCCATTTTTATGGTTATTTCTTGATGATATGCTAAACAAGGGGTGGATTATTCATGGCTTTCCTTTTTTCTTTTTTTCTTTTTTCTTTTTTGTTTGAGACAGAGTCTCGCTCAGTCACCCCACCCAGACTGGGGTGCAGTGGTGCCATCTCAGCTCATTGCAATCTTCGCCTCTGGGGCTCCAGCAATTCTCCTGCCTCAGCCTCCCAAGTACCTGGGATTACAGGCGCACATCATCAAGCCCAGCTAATTTTTCTATTTTTAGTAGAGATAGGGTTCCACCATGTCGGCCGGGCTGGTCTCGAACACCTGACCTCAAGTGATCCGCCCACTTCAGCCTCCCAAAGTGCTGGGATTACAGACGTGTGCCACCATGCCCGGCCAATGCCTCCCCTTTTTAGGCCATATAGAGTAACTTCCTGATGTTGCCATGGCATCTGTATACTGTCATGGCGCTGGTGGGAGTATAGCAGTGAGGACGACCAGAGGTCACTCTTGTGGCCATCTTGGTTTTGGTGGGTTTTTAGCCGACTTCTTTACTGCAATCTGTTTTATCAGCAAGGTCTTTATGACTGTATCTTGTGCTGACCTCCTATCTCACCCTGTGGCTTACAATGCCTTAACCATCTGGGAATGCAGCCCAGTAAGTCTCAGCTTCATGGTACCCAACTCCTATTCAAGATGCAGATGTTCTAGTTCAAATGCCTCTGACACCATTTCTGCTCCTTCATAGCCCCACTCCCACCAGGTTTGTAAAACCTAACCCTCTTCACCCCAGAAGAAGAGTCTCCCAAGCTCAATCATGTATACATATGTGTGAATTTAAAACCCTGTGTTAGGTCAACCTAGAGATATTTGCCTTTTAATCTTCCTTAACTAACTATGAGATTAAAGACTTTAACACTACTTCAGGCAGCACCCGCTTAGGGAAAGGTGTTTATGGGGGGCGAAGTGTTCTTTGCATTTTCTTAGTGTAGACTTATATATGCAGCTACACATGCATTTCTCTCTGCAGACAGCTCACATCCTCAACCCATGAAACCACGTTAAGAAGCTTCTTGTCCTCATTTTCAGGTAGAGAAAGGCCTATGAAATGCCACCAACGGTGAACAAGGGGACTTGTGAAATCTCCCTCCCTCCCTCACCTCCCAAGGGTCTGGAGATACAGAACTCAGTGTACTCATTACAATTAGATTAACCTACACACATTCCTTTCTGGACACAGAATCCCGGGCTGGATCTTCCAGGCGTCCCATGATTGTGGGATTCTCTGTGGTCCCAACCCATGGTTTCTACCCATGCTGGAAAAAAAAGCAGGAAGCCCCACCCTTTCGCTTGAGGGCTTGGATCAAAACCATGCCACTTGATGCGTGTATGATGAGCACCACAGGGGCACATTTTTTCTTGGAATTTAATGTGTATCTCAAAGGAGAGTTCTTTGGTGGGGGGAGGGGAGGCAATGTTATTAACAACATCATCATCAAATATTTTCTTCCAAGTGTCCAGATGTGCATGACACTGTGATGGGGCAGTGAACGTGGGTCCTTGTGTCGTGTTGGATGCTTTCTCATCAGCACCAAGAGCTGTTGCTTATTAGACACTCATACAATCATGCTCTGCACCCAGCCCCTCCTCGCAGTGAGCTTTAGTCTAAAGGTGGAGTGCAAACAAGCTTCTCTTCTCCAAAATCCCCGTGCAGAGGTCTTTGGGGGAACTCGCAGAGGCTAATTCAGATCCCTATTTGATTTGGTTGGTGGTCTCTGCCACAGAGCTAATGAGCTGCCAAGACTCCTCTCCAAAAGGAAAAGACTGAGTTTTTGAAGCCTGCATAGATCTGCCCAGAACACTACATTCGCCAGCTGCAGCTTTTCCCACTTCCTGGCAGGGCCCTCAAGAGTCCCTTGGGATGGGAATCAGAGAACACGCCCTGTGGACAGGGGAGGATGGAACCAGACACCCCTCCAGTACGCATCCCTCCAGGGTCTCCCTGCTGGAAAACGGGAACTGTTCAGCCTTGCACCCTACATTTTATACATGACAGGAAAAGTCTGATAACAAGTCCTATTGGTTGAGCAATTAATTATATGTCCACCCCTATGTGGGGCATGGTGCCTGCGTCATTTTCTTCATGTCTCTCATAAACCTTATTCTAAAGATATAGAAACTGGGAAACAGAGAGGTTCTGTAATTAGACCGATGTCACACAGTACGTAGGTGACAGATCCGGGAACTCCACCCTAGGTCCAGCTGACTTCCAGGACCACACATTTCAACATACGGCAAATTCATTTTATTTCCATAAAACCCTGGAAATAGGCCTTGATCCACATGTGTATGGGACTCATGTGCTTAAGGCCAAATAGAAATTGATCTATGTCTAAAATAAATCATGCTTCAGGGCCAGGGAAGGTCTGTGAGAGAATATGGAGAAAGTCCTGGATCTTCTCCTCCTCACTGCCCGGCCACACACCTGTGTGGTGGGAAGATTTCTGAATGCGCACACTGCCAACTTCTAGAGAAATCAGGAACAGTGAGGGCGGTGGGTGGTATCAGGGCTGTGGGGAAGATTTCTGCTTCTTACTGATTTCTGAGAACTTATTGCTGATCTCCTTGATTCCTGCACATCTGGGCAGCCAGAGGAGAAGGTGAGAATTACACAGAATTAAAGAGAAGCAAGTTGTAGATGCAGAAAAAGAGCAGCAAGAATCTAACAAGACTGTACTGACAATGTACTTAATGCTCAAAACTCACAGTTGCGTGTGTGTGTGTGTGTGTGTGTGTGTGTGTGTGTTGGCTAGGGCAGGGAGGTTGGGGAAGGGGAGGACATAAGAAATAGAAGCCCTTCAAGGCTCTTGCAAACTGGTTGAGGAGAAAAGATCATTATTATATACGTAATAACAGCTCAAAGCAGATTGCATTCTGTCGTATGGAAGTGCCAGATGATTCAGTACAGGCTGTCACTGCAAGAGGAGTCCAGATCGGTGGAACTTAGAATAGTAAAAAGGGGCTTCAGGGAGTGTGAAGGGAAGTTCAGCTGGCCCTTGGAAGTTGAGTAAAATGCAATTGGGTGCCGAGAAAGAGAGAGGGCATTCCTGCAGAGGAGCATACACATACGGACTATACATAATTACTCAAATCAAACCTGCATTGGACTTAAAATCACAAGCTGTTAGGGCTCAAAGGATCCTTCGAGAGCATGTAGTCAGCCCTTCCTTTTGCAGACAGGAACACAGAGGGCTAAAGAAATAAAGTTGCAATGGATTAAGCCGCTTAACCTCCTTGGGTTTCGTGGCTATTTGTCTCCAAGGAACTGGGATTGCTTTGTAGACAAGATCCCAGTTATCCTAACAACATCCTTGGGAACCGGCCAGGGAGACGAACATGGAGACAATAGCAGCAGTGGTGATTTGGTCCTTTGTATGACAGTCAGTTGGAAAAGAACGAGGTTCCCCCCAATTCTGTTCAGGCAGACTCCTCAGCTGCAAAGATATTGGGAAGGGAGTGCTGTATGGGGGGGTGCCGGGTAGAGAGACCTTCCAACTGGCCTCCCTCTGTCCATTCATGTGAACTTCCATTCTGTTCAGCACACCGCAGGCAGGTATAATTTTATACACAAATGTCATCCATTTTAAGTGGATAGTTCAATAAAATATTAGTAACTCTACACAGTCTTGTAAGCGTGAGCACAATCAAGATATAGGTGTTTCCATCACCATAAAAACTGTATTAACGCAGCCATTGCTGTCCATGTCTTCTCCCTACCCCTACCCAGGCAACTACCATTGATCTGTTTTGCCTTTTCTGAGATTTAATATAAATGGAATCAGACAGCATGCTGTCTTTTGTGTTTTACTTCTTCCACTTAGTATGATATTTTTGAGATTCATTTATGTTGCACGTATTAATATTTCATTCATTTTTATTGCTGAGTAGTGTACGAGTATCACTCAGCAGTGAAGTTTGGGTTCTTTCCAGTCTTGACCTATTTTGAATGAAGCTTCTGTGAACATTCATGTACAAACCTTTGTGTGGATGTATATTTTCATTTCTCTTGGGTAAATATCTAGGAGTGGGATGACTGGGTCTCATAGGGTAAGTCTATATTTCACTTTATAAGATACTGCGGCCAGGCGCAGTGGCTCATGCCTGTAATCCCAGCACTTTGGGAGGCCAAGGTGGGTGGATCACCTGAGGTCAGGAGTTTGAGACCAGTCTGGCCAAAATGGCAAAACCTGTATCTACTAAAAATGCAAAAATTAGCCACGCCTGGTGGTATGCACCTGTCTTCCCAGCTACTCAGAAGGCTGAAGCAGAAGAATTGCTTGAACCTGGAGGTAGAGGTTGCAGTGAGCCGAGATGGCGCCACTGTACTCCAACCTGGGCGACAGAGTGAGACTAAGTCTCAAAAAAAAAAAAAAGGTACTGTGAAACTGTTTTCCAAAGTGGGTGTACCATTTTGTGTTCTCTGTAAAGAGTTTCAGTCACTTCACATCCTCATCAACACTTGGTTTAATTAGTCTTTTTTTTTTTTTCTAACTTTGCTCACTCTAGGTGGCTGTGTATCTCACTGAGGGTTTAATATGCACTTACCTCATATTACCTTTCATATTTATTGGTCATTCATATATCTTCATTTGAAAATTGTCTATTTAAATCCTTTGCTCCCTTTTCACTGGTTAAGCAAACAGTCTTATTGAATTGTAAGAGTTCCCTGTTTGTTTTAAATACAAGCTCTCTGTTATATGTATGCTCTGCAAATATTTTTTTCTCAGCCAGTGGTTTGCTTTTTGTTTTCTTAACTGCCTTTTGGACAGCAAAAATCTTTAATTTTTGATGAAGCTAATTTTATCATTTGGATTTTTACCTTTTATATCTTTATGAAATATTTGTTTAACCTAATATAATAAAGATTCCTCCTTTATACTTTCTTCTAGTTTTAGTTCTCACATTTGAGTCTATGATTCATGTTGAGTTCATTTTTCTTCATGGTTTAAGGTAAGAAACAAAATTTAGGTTCTTTTTTGTTGTTTTTGTGGATTGTTTTGTTTTGGTTTGGTTTGGGTTTTTTTGTTTTTTGTTTTTTGTTTTTTTTTTTGCATACAAATATACTGTGGTCCATATGTTTAAGAGACTTGTTTTCTTTTTTTTTTGAGATGGAGTTTCATTCTTGTTGTCCAGGCTGGAGTGCAAATGGCATGATCTAAGCTCATTGCAATCTCTGCCTCCTGGGTTCAAGTGATTCTCTCACCTCAGCCTCCCCAGTAGCTGGCTTGCAGGCTCATGCCACCATGCCCAGCTAACGTTTGTATTTTTAGTAGAGACGGGGTTTCACCTCGTTGGCTAGGCTGGTTTTGAACTCTTGACCTCAGGTGATCCACCCGCCTTGGCCTCTGAAAGCGCTGGGATTACAGGAGTGAGCCACCGTGCCCAGCCTGAAAATACTCTTTTTTCTAATTGAATTGCTTTGGCACCTTTGTCAAAAATCAATTGGCAATTCTCAGGACAGTGGAACTATTTTGTGTGATACTATAATGGTAGAAACATGTCACTATACATTTTTCCAAACCCAGAAAATGTGCAAGACTGCCAAGAGTGATCCCTAAACTATGTGCTTTGAATGATAGCAACATGTGGACATAGGCTCACTCCTTGTGACACATGTGCCTCTCCTATGCCAGATGTTGACAGTAGGGGAGGCTATTCATGTGTAGGGACAGGGATATCTGGGGACTCTGTGCTGTCTACTCAATTTTGCTGTGAACTTAAAATAGCTCTAACAAATAAAGTCTATTTAAAAAAAAAAAAAAGAAAAAAAGTCTAATTTTTAAAAATCAATTACCTATCTAGGTGAGGGTCTATTTCTAGACTCTCTAGTCTATTTCATTGATCTAATATCTGTATTTATTTCAATACCACATTGTCTTGGTCACTATAACTTTACGGTAAGTTTTAAAATTGGATAATGTTAGTTTCAATAGCCAGTCTAGCAGGTGTGAGTTTTCATTTGCATTTCTCTGGTGATTAGTGATGTTGAGCATTTTTCATATACCTGTTGGCCATTTGTATGTCTTTCTTTGAGAAATACCTGTTCATGTCTTTTTCTCATTTTCTAATTGGGTTATTTGTTTTCTTGCTATTAAGCTGTTTGAGGTCCTTATATATTGTAGATATTAACCCTTTATCAGATACATGGTTTGCAAATGTTTTATCATATTCCATAGTTTGTTTTCTATTGGCTTTTAAACTATTCTTTGCATTATTTCTAGCAGTTTCTCTAGAAACTATAATATACATCCTTAAGTTTTTACAGCACGTTTAAAATAAACATTGTACCATTTCACACACATTATGGAACTCTTGCAACTGCATTGATCTATATTTCTCTGCCTCACCTTATCCTTCATGTTACAGTTGGAATATAATATATATTTTTTATACATATGAAGTATAATATATGTATATTTCCTTTAGTATTTCTTGTAGTGCAGGTTTTCTGGTAGTAAATTCTCTTTCACCTGAAAATATCTGCATTTACCCTTGATTCTTGAAGATTATTTTCACTGGTTATAGAATTCTGGATTGACGGTCTTTTCTTTCTGTACTTTAAAGATATTTTACTCTTCTGGCCTCCAAAATTTCTGATGAAAAATCAACTTTAAATTGAATTGTTTTCTTGTATATACTGTGTCATTTTTCTTTTACTGCTGTCAGTGTTTGCTCTTTATGGCCGGGCACAGTGGCTCACACCTGTAATCCCAGCACTTTGGGGAGTAGAGGTGGGCAGATCAGTTGAACCCAGAAGTTCAAGACCAGCCTGGCCAAAATGGTGAATCCTTGTCTCTACTAAAAATACAGGCATGGTGGTGCATGCTTGTAATTCCAGCTACTTGGGAGACTGAGGCATGAGAATCCCTTGCCCCAGAAGTGGAAGTTACAGTGAGCCAAGATCCAGCCACTGCATTCCAGCCTGGGTGAAGGAGTATGACTGTCTCAAAAAAAAAAAAAAAAAAAAGGCCCTTTATTTGTGACTTTCCACAATTTGACTTTGAAGTATCTTTTTCTCTCTGTTCCTCAACTTGGATAAGTTCTGTTATTTATTTTCAAGGTCACTTACTATTAATATTTTCTCTGTCATCTCCACTGGAAATGCTAAGTCCAAGTGGTAAATTTTTGTTTCTGACATTGTATTCTTCAGTTCTAAAATGTCCATTTAATTCTCTTTCTGAAATCATTTCTCTTTCTCTGCTAATATTTCCTAGTTTTTCATTCACTATTTGTTTTACTTTATTAAAGATAGTTATAAACATCATTTTAAAATCACTGTCTGCTAGTTCTAATATCTGGAGCATCTCAGGGTCATTTTCAGTTGAAGTGCTTTTTTCTTGAGAAAGTTTTCCAAGTTCATGGTTCTTTATATGTCTTATAAATTTAGATTGTATCTTGGTCATTATAAATACTAAGTTGTGGATTCTGTTATTTTTCCCTGATGAGAATTATAAACCCTGCTTCTTGAATGGCAGTTCCTGTGTCTATTCAAATTTATTATTATTATTATTATTATTATTTTGCTGAATCACTTTTAGTCTGATTTTTACATTCAGGGGGTCATTGAGAGGTATGGGTGGTCAGCATTCAGGATCTTCTTGTTGGCTCTTTCCTTTCCATGATTCCTCCACTCTCTTCAGCAGCTACAAGTTTCCTGGCCTCAGTTCTCCAGCTTCCCAATTCAGAAAGACTCCAGTTTTTCCACCAGCACCCATGCCACCTCCAGGGTCACATCAACTGCACCTGGCCCCAGGAGAGAAGCCACAAAAACAAGAACTCACTTTGTAAGACTCCCCCGCCACCGGAGGGTATACTACCCCAGAAAGCCTGTCAGCTGCTGTTTACTCTCCAGTGCCTCACATAGCTGCTTTTGGCTACTTATCCAGATTCAGTAGATTTTTATATAGAATGAGGTCTGACAAGACCTTACTCTATCATTGCTGGAAGCAGAAAGTTTAGGATAATCTTTTTAAAAAGCAAATATCATGTCACTCTCCTGCTAAATTCTTATAAACATTTTCTCATTTCCCTTGAAGTCCAAAATTCTTAGTAAGATCTTCAGTTACATTCCTGAACAGAAGACAGACTATACTTGTAAAGGTTCTCCAGAGAAACAGAACCAATAAGATATATGTATAAAACAATTTGTTATAAGGTATTGAGTCACATGATTATGGAATTTGAGAACTCCCACAATCTACCTTCTGCAAGCTGGAGACCCAGGAAATCCAGTGGTATATTTCAAAGTCCTGAGAGCCAGAGAACCAATTGTGCAGGTTCTAGTCTGAGCCTGAAGCCCTAAGAACATAAGCACTGAGGGCAGGAAAAGATTGATCTCCCAGCTCAAGCAATCAGGTAGAAAGTGTATTCACCCTTCCTCCATCTTTTCTTCTATTCAGGCCCTCAATGGACCAAATGATGCCCACTCACACAGGGGAGGGCCAAGTACTTTACTCTCTCCACCAATTCAAATGTTAATCTCTTCCAAAAGCACCCTCACAAACACACACAGAAACAATGTTTCAACAGCTATCTGGGTATTCCTTGGCCCAGTCAAGTTGGCACATAAAATTAACCATTACAGCACCGTCAACCAGGATTTTTAAGGATGGTTTGATAAAGACACTATTTACAAAGGTTAAGAAGAATAAGAAGAGAAGTCAAGGCATTCTAGGACTAGCAAATATGGGAAGCCACTGTGACTCCTAAGCCTGAATGGGCAGAGGGAAAAAAGTACTACCAAAACCAGTGAAGCTGGAGCCATGGGAATGGGGCCACCCAACAGCAACTGCTGTTGTAGAATACAAGCACCACCAGAAACTCGGCACTCTAGCAGGGAGAAAGCCGGAGGGGAAATGCCATGACTTCTCTTTCCTTGGTTCTCTTATTTCCAACTAATGCCTCCCATTGCCCAGACCAAACTGGAAGCCAGAGGGCAAGGGAGCCCAGGTGGCACAGTCTCAGATATTGCCAGTTCCCTCAACTGCTCCCCAAGGACATGGTTTCCAAATCTCAACCTTGCTTTTGTGGTCTGGAGTGGTCTTATGCAGTGCTCAGAACTGTCTTGGTATGTAACACTCTGGATAGAGGAGGCATCTATGCAACATCCTCTGAGTCTATACCAAAGTCTGGAAACAGTTGGAATATCACCACCCAATCTGACCACTATGCTTCTGTTCATGTATCATTCACTTTCTGAGTAGCCACAGGATGCCCAGGACTCTTGGTGAACTTGCAGTCAACTAGATCCCTAAATTATGAGCCAATGTTAGACTTCAGTTTTCATATATTTTACTTGTACAGTGGATATTTTTAGTGTAATTTTTAAAATCTCAGATATTCCTGTGGTTGATCTGCTCACCTCCTTGAGGTCTCTGCATAAATGTCTCTTGGTGAGGTCTTCTAGACAAGCCCATTAGGAAGGAAGCCTGGCCTTTGCCTCAACGCATCTCTCTAGCACTCCCTGTCTCCTTCTCAGCTTTATTTTTCTCTGTAGCACTTATCACCATTTGGCATACTATTGATTATTTTACTTTACTTTTTTAAAATCTGTCTTCCCCTATTAAAATGTGTAAGCTCCATGAGGGAAGGGCCTGTTATCTGTTCACTGCTACAACCTCAGTACAGGTAAGAGTTCCTGGTACACAGTGAGCACTCTTGTATTAGTCAGCTTAGTCTGCCATAAGAAAAACCATAGATGGGGTGGTTTACAACACAATTTTATTTTCTCAGAGTTCTGGAAGCTAGAAAGCACAAGATCAAGGTGCTTTGGTTGAGGGCTCTCTTCCTGGCTTGCAGACGGCCACCTTCTCACTATGTACTCTTGTGCCCTTTCCTCCATGAGTGCACTCAGAGAGAGAGAGAGATTTCTTATACGGTCACCAATCCTATTGGATAGGACCTCATTTTTATAATCTCAATCTTAATTATCTCCTAAAAGCCCTATCTCCAAGTACAGTCCCACTGAGTCAGGGCTTTAACATATGAATTCTGGGAAGACACAATTCGGTCTCCCCAAAATTGAGGTCACCTACTCAAACCACTCATACAGATGAGGAAACTGTGGACCTGAAACGCTGAGGCAACATCTTGTTCACCTCCCCCTGATAAGTCCTCACAAAGGAGCTACCAATGGTGCCTTGGGATTGGCATGGGACCATACAATGCCCCCAGACCAGGCTCCATCCAAAAGGCATACATCTGTCGCCTCAGTTCTCCTTCCTGCTGGGGCCTCGCCTCCAAATTTCAAGACCAAAGGCCCTCCTTCCAATGTGCCCCATGGTCTGGTAGGGCCCGGAAGACAGGTGCAGTGGCCCATCCTCAGCTGCTGGAAGAATTTGCCATCTTTCCAGGAATCTGTTGTCAATCTGTGCTTCTGAGCCCATTCCAGTATCCATCTGGGTTGTGCTCCCTCACGTGGTGACAAGGGGCTGGTAGGACAGTGCTAATTTTCACAAAACTGTTAAGCAAAAATTAAGTGCTAACCATGTGTGTGGTACTGACTCCAGGGAGACAGGAGTTCCAAGAAGAGTGAAATCAGAGTGAGTAGAAACACATCTTCATGGAAGTCATGGGACTTGAGTCAGACCTAGAAGGATGTGTGGGACCTAGACAAACAGGGAAGGAAGGGAAACTTTGCAGAGGGTGACAAGGGCTGGGGTTGGTGACAGCACATTATGAACAAAGGTTTGAGTCAGGATCCACCCCGAGTATAGGGTTGTGAGGGTGCTGAAGGCTCCAGCATCTGTAGAGATGGATGAGCAAAGCACTGGGAAATACAACTTATTTTGCCCAGTTATTTTGTGCTTTCTTCTTCCCTCCTCCCTCCTGGATCAGCCGAGGTGAAAAGGCTCAGAGCTCCCCTATCAGAGTTTATAGGGAGCTTCCCATGAATGCTTGTTCACAGCAGACCTTTCATTTTCCATACAACAGGCAGCTCCTTGAATTTTCTTACCGTCCTTCCTACAGGGGGTTTCTTCCGTCGACAGCCAGTGCTGGGAGGGCGAAGAGCCCCAACTCATTCACTTGAGGAGACTCCAAGTTCCTTAGGGTCTGAGGTCCAGTGGGAAAAAAGGGTTTGGCAAGCAGGTCCCTTCCTTCTTGGATTTGACAAGAAGTGGGCAGGTCGCAGGCAGCTGTGCTGAGTATTTATGTTACGCAAAAGGCCGACTCAGCCCTTCTTCCTGCCAAGGTCAGCAAGCCACATTCCCAGTGGTTTGGGTGTGTGGGTGTCTTCTGGGCTAGCAGAAAAGTGTGCCAGGAGCCCAGGCCTTAGCTTGTGCAGACCCCAAGAAGCTAGGCAGCTTCTATTTCCCCAAGGCTGCATCAGGTCCCCCTTGGAGATTCTCTCTCACCCCAGGCCTTCTGCTTTCTTTTCACTGAGCTCTTTGTTCACTAAACAGCCTGTAATTGGGGACCCAGGCCCGGGCCGAGTTGGGGTGGTGGGAGGCTGTGACAAAGACAGAAGGCCCTGGGGAGAAGGCAGGGACAGAGCGACTACAATCATACATTTGTCGACACAACTTCAGTCAAAGCCCCGTCACAGCCTCCGTTGGCCACATCAACACACATCCTCATTTTGTGCTGCTGAAATTAGACTGCAGTGAACATGATTTAAAGAGGAAAATAAGTAGCCACAGGATAGTCTGAATGCTGAATGTGGAAGAGGAGCAGGGTTGTTTAAGTTCTTTGCTTTGGGAATTAGCAGAATCAGACACGTTTGAGAATTAAGGATGACTGATGTGCAGATAAACCATCTAGTTTACTTTAAATTTACTTTATTATTATTTTTTTTTATTTTAGAGTTGGAGTCTTGCACTATCACCCAGGCTGGAGGGCAGTGGTGCCATCACAGCTCACTGCAGCCTCCACCTCCTGGGCTCAAGCGATCCTCCTACCTCAGCCTCCTTAATAGCTGGGACTAAAGGCAGCACTGCCATGTCCAGGTTTTTTTTTCTTTCTTTCTTTTTTTTGAGAGATGGGGTCTCCCTATGTTGCCTAGGATGGTCTTCTACTCCTGGTCTCAGGCAATCCTCCCGCCTCAACCTCTCAGAGCTCTGGGATTACAGGCATGAGCTACCTCACCCATCCCTCCAATATGATTTAATATGTCCAAAGCAGCTATGTCCTTGTCACTCAGGCTTCCTCTCTGCCTATGCAGATTCTACCCATCCTTCAGGAAGCTCTCTGGAAAGCACCCTGTTCCTCATCCGGCTCTCATGGGTCAGGGACTAGGCTGCTTGAACCTCACAGTCCACCTGGTACTCAGTTGGGCACTGCTGAATGAAACCCCTCCCGTTGGTCTTTTGCTGAAGCTTGGATGAGAGGCTTCCGCCACTCTGAATTTCCCTGAATCCCTGAACATCTAAACCAACCGCATTCACTGTGAAGAAAAGAGATGGCCATAGATAGAAAACAGCAGCACAGATAGCAGGGACAGCATCTGCAAGCCAAGCCTCTGCATGATCCCAGAGCCCAGCAACGGTTTTCTCTAAACATCTGTTTGAATCAAAGCTCAGGGCCTACCCCAAGCATCACCACGTGGCTCCGGCCCTCTGCAGCCCACAGCAGCGTGAAGCAGGGATTCCCTGAGCTGCATATCACTGCAGGTTGCATGAAAGAATATGTCCAGCTGGGTGGGGCCCCGAAAAGTAGGGTCTGGGGCTGAGCTCTTTGTAAGTGACACCCAGCAGCCCCAGTTTAATTAGAATTCCTGCCTAAGATGAAGGCTCACGGCTGCCAGCCCAGGCCTTGAGCCATTGGTCACGGCTCATAAAGGCCACACACGAGTCACAGAACCTGGGAGGGACCTGCATCCCTTGTGGACGGAGCCTCAGAAGTCTCCGTGATCCCTGCCTGCCACCCTGGGCTCCCTGGGACCCCATCAAAAGCCCCTTCTCTGCAGGCCACATGTGTAATGACACCTGATAAGGATCCCAACTGATTAAGTCCACTCAGGGGGGTCTCTATTCTGTCCCCAGCTTTCCAAGAGGCCGTGGCTGTCACCGGGGTGCCCCCACCCCAGCCCTGAATCCCAGCTGCAGGGACTGCCATTCAAACTTCCACGTGTTCAAGACGGCTGTGGCATTGGCATGAGGACAAAGCCAACCTGCCCCACAAGGGCAAGTAGTTTGAGAAGATTTATATCAAACAAACACTTTTAAAACTGTGAAATGTGCTATAAACCTCATGCCCAGTTTTCTAACGATGGTGTCGCTGGTGGCTGGCAGCTGCTCTGTTCCATGATGCTTCCCCCAGACTCCAACAGAGACCACCAAGGAGAGAGGTGGAGGGCCCAGGCTGCATTCCACTCCAGCATCTGGGAGGCTGCATCCCCAGAGGAAAAAGCGCTTGCCTGCCTGCCACTGTGTGTACTCTGACCCTGAGCCTCTGAACACCCACCACACAGACACCCCAGAAGCTGCTTCAGATTCCACCTTTGAAGCTTCACCCCTCCCTTTAACATTCTGGATGCTGCTTACCTGTTTTCCCATGGAGGCTAGCCCTTTAAGGGATTCATAGTCATTTACACTTTAGTGTGAATTAGGGATCCAAGTACAAATTAATTTAGAGAATTGAGGGGCGGGGTGGCCTAGGATACCAGAGTTCTGAGGAGAAAGGAAATGAGAAGATCAGCAGAAACTGGGCTCTGAACTAAGGCAAAGGCAAACCCAGTCATTGAAGTCAGGGGAAGTTCTGCTCACTCATCAGTGATATCTTGGTTAAGGGCAGGTTGTTGGGGCCAGATTGCTGGGGTTTGAATCCTAGAACTGCCACTAACTAGCTTGGGCGAGTTTGCAGATGGCCATCTTCTCACTATGTACTCTTGTGCCCTTTCCTCCATGAGTGCACTCAGAGAGAGAGAGATTTCTTATACGGTCACCAATCCTATTGGATAGGACCTCATTTTTATAATCTCAATATTAATTGAGATTGTCACTGTGTGTCTCAGTTTCCCCAGCGGTAAAACAAAGAAAAGCGTAGCACCTTCCCCCAACATTGCTGTAAAGGATTCAATAGTCAACATGTGTGTGAAGCATTTTAAGAACAGAGACTGGCACCTGTGCTGTAAGTAAACATCATAGAGGTGTCACTATGGGTTGAGTATCCATTATCTGAAATGCTTAAGAACAGAAGTGCTTTGGGTTTGATTTTTTTTTTTTTCAGATTTCTGGATAGTTGCATTATACTAATTCAGCCTCCCAAATCCAAACATTTGAAATGTTCCTAATATGGTTTGGCTGTGTCCCCGCCCAAATCTCATCTTGAGTTGTAGCTCCCATAATCCCCATGTGTTGTGGGAGGAACCTGATGGGAGATAATTCAATCATGGGAGCAGTTTCCCCCATACTGTTCTCGTGGTAGTGAATAAGTTTCACGAGATCTGATGGTTTTAGAAGGGGAAAACTCCTTTGTCTAGTTCTCATTCTCCCTTCCCCGCCACCAGGTAAGATGCGTCTTTTGCCTTCCACCACGATTGTAAGGCCTCCCTAGCCACGTGGAACTGTGAGTTTATTAAACCTATTTTTCTTTGTAAATTACCCAGGCCAGGCACAGTGGCTCACACCTGTAATCCCAGCACATTGGAAGGCCGAGGTGGGGCAGATCATTCAGGAGTTCGAGACCAGCCTGACCAATATGGTGAAACCCCATCTCTACTAAAATACAAAAATTAGTCAGATGTGGTGGCAGGCACCTGTAATCTCAGCTACTCAGGAGGCTGAGGCAGGATAATCACTTGAATCCAGGAGGTGAAGGTTGCAGTGAGCTGAGATTGTGCCACTGCACTCCAGCCTGGGCAACAGAACAAGACTCCCTCTAAAATATATATATATATATGTATATATATATGTATATTACCCAGCCTTGGGTATGTCTTTATGAGCAGCATGAAAACGAACTAATATAGCTAATATATATAACTAATATAACACCGATGAGCATTTTCTTTGAGGATCATGTAGGCTCTCAAAAAGCTTTGAATTTTGGAGCATTTTAGATTTCAAATTTTGAGATTTTGGATGTTCAACCTGTATTGTTATCTACAAAATGAGGGCAGGAGCCTGAATGTCCTGGTATTTTACTGACAAAGTAAGAGGCCATCTTTGAGAGTGGCCTGTTGCTTGGAAGAAGAGTGCCTCCCTCATTCCTCCCCCAAGGAAGGCTCCTGGAGTGGATAGGAAGAGATATGTTTTTAAAACTCCCTGGAAGGCCGGGCATGGTAGATCATGCCTGTAATCCAAGCACTTTGGGAGAGAGGCAGGCGGATCACCTGAGGTCAGCAGTTTGAGACTGGCCTGGCCAACATGGTGAAACCCCATCTCTACTAAAAATACAAAAACAAACTGGGACTGGTGGTGTGCCTGTAATCCCAGTTACTCGAGAGGCTGAGGCAAGAGAATCACTTGAACCTGCAAGGCAGAGGTTGCAGTGAGCCGAGATCATGCCACTGCACTTCAGCCTGGGCGACAGAGCAAGGCTCTGTCTCAAAAGAAAAAAAAAAAAAAATCCCTGGAGAGTGTACCCTGCAAAACTCCCCTCTGCACTGTCACCAGCTTTCCACCTCACATGCAAATGTGATGCCACACTAATAAATCAGTTCCCAGCCATTAGGAGCCTGTAATAATCCTTTTCTCTCAGCCTGTCCAGCCTGTTTTACAGAGCACCTAATTAACTAAGAGCTGAGATTTGGGGCTTTTTTCTCCTGGGAGACTCCTCACCGAATTCCTTCCCTGGGAGCACACCCCTGTCTGGCTGATGGGATCTCACAGCGTGGATTGGCCTGGCCGGGAGATCAAGCAGTCAGAATGTGGGGATATAGGGCTGCTATGCTAATGGAAATGAGTGATAAATAAATACATTCAATTTAATTAACTAAGCGATCCATCATTACTCAGACTTAATGTCCTCCTGCAAGGTCTAATCTTCGTGTTACTGTTAAGAAAAGTCAATGCATCATAATGGGAACCCACGAGGGAGAATCTCAGCTTGTTCCGTCTCCCCACTTGCCTATTTTCAAAATATTTATATTCTTGAAGATCTAGCCCTAACGCATTCATTTGTTATTCATTCATCCCACAGAATTATTTATTGAACACCTACTGCCTTCCAGACACTGAGGTAGGCATGAGGGATACATATATGAACCGAGAAGAGTGATTCCCAAAGGGGGTGTACGCCCTAGGGAGGGAGCCAGGTGGTTTGTTAGAAGTCAATAAGAAAATATTAGAAGTTCCATTTCTATTTATTTTTGAGCTTGCTCCCATTTCACTATATGTTTGTGCTTCCTTTATGATGACTAATATATGAATACAGAAGTATATAAGAGTTGTTTTTGTTTGTTTCGGTTTTGTTTGTTTTGTTTTGAAACAGGGTCTTGCTCTGTTGCCCAGGCTGAGTGTAGTGACACAAGCATGGCTCACTGCAGCCTTCACCACCTGGGGTCAAGTGATCCTCCCGCCTCAGCCTCCTAAGTATCTGGGCTATAAGGGCACACCACCACACCCAGCTAATTTTGTTTTTATTTTTGTAGAGACAGGGTCTTGCTATGTTGCCCCTAGACTGGTCTCGAACTCCTGGGCTCAAGCAATCCATCCACCTCTGCCTCTCAAAGTGTTGGGATTACAGGTGTGAGCTACCATGCTGGGTGTTTGGGTGTTTTAAACAAATACCCAAATATTGAAGACACATACCCTAAACATTATCTATGAAGTGCTTCATCAAAAAAAGCTTAGAGACCACAAGAAATTCTCAGAGAGATCTGTGTGAAGTAGGCGAGAGAATTAGAATCCCCTGGAGAACATTTTCAAAATAAATTCGCCCATCCCCCTGGAGGAACTGTCAGAATCTCAGGGGAAGGGACAGAAACGTCTGTAACTGTTACAAGCTCCAAGTATTTCTAATACTAATCCTACCTCCTCCCTCATCCCTAGTGAGAATTGCCTGTTCACTGACTTCTAGGAAGCCCTCCTTCTAGGAAGCCTGTACTGTCATATCCTGGGGTTGCCAGTAGCATGTAGGGTCCAATGCAGATCATTCAGGACTGATTTGTAACTGCCTGCCTTATTCAGCAGTCATGCATCACATAACGATGTTCAGTCAGTGCCAGCCCACATATGTGATGGGGACCCATAAGATCATGATACGGTGTTTTTACTGTGCCTTTTCTATGTTAACTGTATTTAGATCCACAAATCCATTGTAACACAATTGCTTACCATATTCTGTACACTGACATGCTATACAGGATTGTAGCCTAGGAGGAATAGGTTATATCAAATAGCTTCTGTGTGGAGTGCGCTCTGCTATCTAGGTTTGTGTAAGTCTACTCTGTGATGTTCACATAACAATGAAATCTCCTAAAGATGCACTTCTCTGAACGTAGCCCCATCATTAAGCAGCATATGATGGCACTTTAGAGATGACTGATATCTCAATTTGGTTGGAAGCTCCTTGGGGACAGATTTTATGTCTCCCTCCTAAATATTGGAGCTAGACACACGCCAGCACTTTCATACCTGGGTTGATCCAAGCCGGGGAGAGCCGTTGCTTCTCCTGTGTCCAGGTCTACAGGTAGCCTTACTGTCAGATACAGCACTGCTGGATTTGTTGACATTATACCTCTTTTCAGAAGGGTGGTAGAAGGGGCTGGGAGCCCTGGAGCCAAGCCAAGGAGATGACCTGAGTGCTGGCCTCCACACGTCACCTTTGGCAGACGTCATTAAGTCACTCCCCTCATTGAGCGTGGGTAGGAGGGGGATTACCGGGACTTTGTCATCATGAAAGTGCCCATGGTCTCACCTCTCCAGGCAGGACAAAAAGAGCTGGGTTGGTCACCTGCCCTTTCTCCCAACTTCCAGCCCCTCCGTCTGCTTCTCCAGCCCTCATTGATGCCTCTTGTCCCAGAGGAATTTACACTGCGGAAAATTATGGCCTTAGCCTACCCAGGGCTGATTGAGAAAGAAAAGAAGTTAGGGAGGGATGGAGGAATCATTGTGAAACAGGAGCGGCCGCAAACAAACCTCTCGAACACCAGACAGGGAAGGAAGTGGTAATTTTATTCAGCCGGGAGCTGTGGCAGGCATAGATGCCTCAACAACCGAGCTCCCCGACAAAGAAAACCCTGGCCCTTTTAAAGGCTCACAGTCTAAGAGGTGCACATGTGAGAGGGTTGAGAGTGTGGGGGACGTGACTTAGGTGGGGGGTCTAATCGTGATTAAGCAAGAACAGTACCTTCCGGAAAAATTCCTCCATATCATATCCGTGATCTATAGAGTGCATTGTGGTTAGCAGTGGGTTTAATCCTTCAGACCTGACCGGTGGAACCAACGGATCCCTCCTCTGGCTGACTTTTAACTTCTCCTTTTGAGATGCAATGTAGAAGGTTAAAGGGGAAATGGCCTTAAAAGCTCAGGAGGAGGGGGTCTCCTTCCTCATCTGCCAAGAAAAACCCTTAAATTGGACGGTCTGCTGTGAAGCTGCTGAGCTCATCCTGCCTGCCCATGGCCTTAGCTCAGGGAGGGGCCAACAACTGCTGCTCTCTGACCAGGGAGGTCTATAATCAGAGCAGAGCTGCACGTGTGACCAAGGGCATCCCACCCACAGGCTGGCTGGCAACCCTCGAGCAGGCCTGGAATGAAGAATTCTGCCCATCTGACGAGCTTCCTCCACATTTGGTATAGACAAAAAGAGAAGATTGGGAAGCTGGTCAGAAATGAGACACACCAGAAAAGGAGAAGGGAGCATGCCAGGACCGGGACACCACATGGCACCAGAGAGCTTGGGGCAGGAAGCCAGTTCCCAGAGCCCCCTGACGACTAGCAGCTCTCTGATTCTAGAGCTCAGGCACCACATGGTCCCTTGCTCCAGGTGGTCTGGGAAAACATTGGTTCTTTGCCAATGGCAGAGGCAAGGAAAGACATCGATTGTGCCCAGACAGAGTCTCCAGATATTGTCACCAAACCAAACTTGGACCTGGCTGCTGTGTGCAGCAAAGGCAAACACTGACATTGGGTCTGCAGCGAGAGAAAGCGAGGCGTTTATTGCAGGGCACCAAGCAAGGAGAGTTGGGCAGCTCAGGCTTAAGACCTGAAACTCCCCAATAGCTTAGAGGTAAGGGTTTTTGGTTTCTTGTTTGTTTTGTTTTTATTTTTGTTTTTTTGAGATGGTCTCTCGCTCTGTTGCCCAGGCTAGAGTGCAATGGCACAATCTCGGCTCACTGCAACCTCCGCCTCCCAGGTTCAAGCAATTCTCCTGCCTCAGCCTCCGGAGCAGCTGGGATTACAGACGCACACTACCACACCCAGCTAATTTTTGTAATTTTATTAGAGACAGGGTTTCACTATATTGGCCAGGCTGGTCTTGAACTCCTGACTTCAAGTGATCCGCCCACTTTGGCCTCCCAAAGTGCTGAGATTACAGGCGTGAGCCACCGTGCCTGGCTAGCTTAGAGGTAAGGGTTTTTAAAAGCGAACAGGCAGAGGTTGCAAGTATGGTCATCAGTCAAGACTTGGAAGCTATACATTGACTTCAGCTTAAAATGTGGGACATCTTAAAGTCGGGGGGGCCATAGATCATAGGTGGATTTAAAGAATTTCTGATAGGCCATATGGAATAGCTTCTGTGTGTAGTAGGTTCTGCTATCTAGGTTTATATAAATGCACTCTATGATGTTCACATAAGGATGAAATCACCTAAAGACGCATTTCTTAGAATGTGCGAGAAGTCTTTTGTCAAGGAGGAAAAGCTTTCTCTAAAACGTTGGGGTCACAGACAAGAATGTTAGCTCTGGCCCAGGGGCATGACCTCCTCCAGGCCCCTCAGGAAGAACTTCCCTGACAAAGGTCTTAGTGCCAGTGGATCCACTCTGAGGAGGTCCAAGTTTCTGAAAAGCAGTTCAGGGACATATGCTAAGATGTTATCTTTGGTTTCTATAAGGAACAAAACACTCCTTCCTCTCATTTCTTCGCTATTGTTTTAGGCTACCATTACCTTCTTGCTTATCAAGTTGCTCATCTACTCTCTAGCTAGCTGGGTGCCTGGAATTTCCTTTGAAGAAACTCAAGATTTTTCTTTATTCCCATGCAGCCAGTGTGGCCTGCTCAAGCCCCCACAGGACATCAGATGTTTGTGTCCGTGGTCTTCATGGCAGGCTTGGACACAGAGCTATCTAGGCGCCTCAAACCATTAGCCCCACTCTGTGAAAAATGGGCAGCCCCTCAGAGAGGAACTTGTGGAGGGCAAGGGTGGGAAGCTGTGATTCCATGGAGGATATTTCCCTACCTCTTCATTAGAACCAAGGTGAGACTCAAGGCTGACTCCTCATCTCCTCACCCATCTCAGGCCTCACATAGAATTGTGACTCTTCCACTTTCAGTTCTGCTCCAGATGCTCACAAGAGACAAGAGTAAGATTCCCTCCTCCAGAACTGAATCCAGGAAAGAAACAGTGAGGTTTCCACTTCCAGTCTCTTGAGCCTCAGGGATTGTCTGAGATCTAGCCCTCCCTGGAGGGAGCCCAAAGCTTCTTCCTGGGGCAACCTGGATCCTGAAAACCAGCCTTCCCGGAAGAGGAAGCTGACTCTGCCTGCTGCCCTCTGCCCTCTCACCTTTGAGACCCGGAAGCAGTCAGACTCAGGGCACAGCCCCTTTGGGCTGCTTTGGTAAAGCAATGGGTGTAGCCTAAATGAAGGGACAAGATGTTGAACGGGGCTCTTCTGGTTACCCAGAATTATGGCCAGGACTCAGGGTGAGGGCAAGAAAGAAAAACCACAATTAGGACCTCACATCCTATATCCGGAGGGCTGCCAATCAGGTCACATGGGGCAAGCTAAGAGGAGCGAGACGCAGCCTACCTACCACCAACACAGCCCAAAGAAGGAGGCTCGAGGACAGGAACGAGGGCCCCTGGTCTTTGGAACACGGCAGTGGTGATGAAGAATTTCCCCGCCTAGAAGAGGAGTGAGGGGAACTCCAGGGGAACCACTAGGAAATGTTGCCTGCAAGAAGGAAGCACTGACCTCTCATCCCCACCAGATAATGACTGAGCTCCACCACCTATTGGAGTAGAGGTGCTGAAAAACTCTTCAGAGAACATTCTGAAAACAGGACCAAGGTGCACGGCATTTTAGTCTTCCTCTTCCACCTACAGGGGACAAAAGGAGTGTGCTTGGTACACGTTACTTGACCTTTTGAAGCTGGCGAGCAGAGACACTGCATTAGCTTCCTAGGGATGCTATAGCAAAGTGCCACACACAGGTGGCTTAAACAACAGAGACTCCTTGTCACACAGTTCTAGTGGCCGGAAGTCTAAAATCAAGGTGTGGTGAGGCCATGCTCCCTCTGGAACCTCTAGGAATCTTTCCTTGCTTCTTCCTAGCTCCTCATGGTTTGTAGGAATGTGGTCCGGCATTCCTTGACTTGCAGTTGCAATATTCTGACCTCTGCCTCCATCATCTCACAGTCATTTTGCCCCCGTGTGTCTCTGTCTCTGTGTGTCTTCTCCTCTTTTACCAGGACACTAGTCATATTAGATTAGGGCCCCACCCGACTCCAGGATGACCTCACCTTAACTCATTACCTCTGCAACAACCCAATTCCAAGTAAGGCAAGGCGTAAGGTACTGAGAGTCAGGACTTCCACGTATCTTTTTAGGGAACACACCTCACAACACATACTGATGCCTGTTTCTGAACTAAAGATTTCTGAAAGTGAGAGGCTCACTCGAGTGGCCAGTGGACCTGAAGGGATTATAGCACAGATTGCCTAGAAAGAAGATGAGACCACTCCCACCCTCTCCAGTTCTCTATAAGGAGAAGCCCAGGGATTCCTGCAGTTGTGCACGAAGAAGCTTGTGGTGGCCGGGCGCGGTGGCTCACACCTGCAATTTCAGCCCTTTGGAAGGCTGAGGTGGGAGGATCACTTGATGCCAGGAGTTCAATACCAGCATAGGCAACATAATGAGACCCCATCTCTACCATGTCCTGGTGCATGCCTGTAGTCCCACGTAAAAGGCTGAGGTGAAAGGATCACTTGAGACCAAGAGGTTGCGGCTGCAGTGTACTATGATCATGCCAGTACACTCCAGCCTGTACAACAGAGCGAGGCCCCCGTCTCGAAAAAAAAAGAACCAGGAGTTCCAGGACAGCCACAGAGCTGGCTAGTAGGACATCCAAACCAGAGGACAAGCCCTCAAAGGAAGATCTTCTGCCCACCCTGCAGGGGGTTCCTCATTTTGGAGGAAACCAAGGTGAAACTGAACGTTGCCCCCAAGAAAGCCACTGGTGGGAGCCGGTCAGGTAAGGAAAGCTCTGCCTCTACCCCTCCTTCCTGCCCCCGGCCCCATCTAGGAGAGAGAAAAGGAGGGAGCGTTGCAGGAGCAGACTACACCATCCTCCTGTTCTCCAGGCAGCTGGGAGCCAACACTCTCACCAGCCCAGGAGGAGGGGGTACACAGCATTGCATTGTGCTTAAGACTGAAGTTTGGAATGGTGAACAGACTCAAGCCTTAAATGCTGGAATGAGACTGTGTGAATGTCTGAAAGTGACAAGGGAGGCATGGCACCCATCCAGGGAAGCATTAGGGGATGTGAAGCAGCGGGACAGCGGGTCTACACTATATAAATGAAAGCAGCAGTTGGGGAAAATAAATCATACCATTGCAAACTCACACTTCAATGGTCCAGACCCCTCCATCTAACCAGTTACAATGAGTTTCTCTGAACCTGATTCGTAAAAGTGTCACATGCAGGCTGCTGCCTCCACCAGCTAGGCCATGCCCTTTATTCCGCGCTTGGGACCCAAGCTCAGACAGACGTCTTCCTGCAGCAGTGATGTGCCCAGGTGAGAAGAGGTCCCAGCCCTTGTCATTCCGAAGCCAGACACGGAACTACACTGGCTGCAGCACAAAGAGGTCTTTGTTGGCATCCATCCTCAGACAATCTCAAAATCCCTCCCCTCAGGTTGCAAGTGTCAGACATCAGGAAACTTTCTCCAAGGAGGCAAGGCTAAGTGAGGGCTGCCAGGCTACCGAGAAGCCAGCTCCACCACATATTTCACAGAACAGGGCTTTCTGGAGTGACACAGAACAGGGAGAAAAATGCTATGTGCACTCAACATCTTGAGCTTGTTACTGCTCTAGGGCAAGGTGTGAAGAAAGCATTGTGGCGGATGCTGCACCATGGAAATCTGTCAGAAGGAGTGAGAGCAGCTTGCTAATAATCAATAAGGCAAAATAAAATTTGCTGGCATATGGGGTCAAACAATTCAATTAGAATCGATTCACCAAATAGTTACAGAAACCCCACTGCATGCGAGGAATAGTTATTAGGCACAGTTAGGAATAGAAAGATCAGTAGGGCAGGGTCTGTTTTAAAATGTACCTGGTATTGGCCGGGCGAGGTGGCTCATGCCTGTAATCCCAGCACTTTGGAAGGCAGAGGCGGGCGGATCACCTGAGGTCAGGAGTTCGAGACCAGCCTGACCAACATGGTGAAACCCTGTCTCTACTAAAAGTACAAAAATTATCTGGGTGTGATGGCAGGCGCCTGTAATCTCAGATACTCAGGAGACTGAGGCAGGAGAATCACTTGAACCTGGGAGGCAGAGTTTGCAGTGAGCCGAGATAGCGCCACTGTACTCCAGCCTGGGTGACAGAGCAAGGCTCCTTCTCAAAAAATAATAACAATAATTTAAAAAATAAAATGTACCTGGGATTTATTCAGGCATAATAAGACCAGCAGATCAGGAGACAATTGCCATTCAAAAGATAGTTCCCAAGTGGAGGAAGTGCACCCACCACCCAGGGTCCCATGGGAAGCACCAGGGTCTGTCAGGAAAAAACACAGGTAACAGCCTGTGTTGTGGTTATCTCAGAAAGGAATGGGCAGGGCAGGGTAAGCAGCTCAACAGGTCTAGGAATGAAAAATTTGAATAATTTTGGCAGGCTCTGGGCTTTAGAGGTGGTTTGTCCAGTACCTGGCCCTTGGGCAATTTAGGGCAGGGGATTAGTGGCCTGGACTTCAGATCTGGTGGGGCTATGGACTTGGGACTGGTTGGTTTGCATATCAAAAGGAGATATGGAAACAGCCCAAATGCCCATCAATCAATGAGCGGATAAAGAAACTGTGATATATACATGATGGAATATTACTCAGTCATTAAAAAATGAAATAATGGCATTCACAGCAACCTGGATGGAATTGGAGATCATTATTCTAAGTGAAGTAAGTCAGAATGGAAAAGCAAACATGATATGTTCTCACTCATAAGTGGGAGCTAAGCTATGAGGGTGCAAAGGAATAAGAATGATACATTGGACTTTGGGGACTCGAGGAGAAGGGTGGGAGGGGGTGAGAAATAAAAGACTACAAATTGGGTTTAGTGTATACTGCTTGGGTGATGAGTGCACCAAAATCTCACAAATCTCCACTAAAGAACTTGCTCATGTAACCAAATACCACCTGTTCCCCCAAAAACCTACAGAAACAAAAAATAAATAAATAATTTTTAAAAATGAGCTTGCAGGAAAATTGTGTGTTATCTTCGGGAATTAGCTAACCCTGGATGGGGCAGTCCTTCCCAGGTCCCAGATGTCAAAGAAACATGGTCAGCATAGTGTCTGCTCTCAAGCTAAAAATTCAGGAGGAAGGATCTAGAACATGTCCACAAGTATAACACAAGACAGATTATAATATGTGCCATAAAAGATAAAAATGAAGGACATGGGATTTCCCAGAGAAGGAGAAATTATCCAGTTGAAGGAATCAGGAAATACTTCAGTGAAGAGGTAGTGTTTAGGCAATGAATAACAAAATATATTTAGTTTTTAATTGGTAATACATGTACTTGATTTTTTAGAATCCAAAACAACGAGGGTCAAACTAAGAAAGACAAAGCTATAGTGATGGAGAAGAGATCAGTGATTGCCACGGGTTAGGATTGGAAGGAGGATGGAAATAAAAAGGAATAGCATAAGGGAGTTTTGGGGATGAAAGAACTGTTCTGTACTTAATTACAGTGGTGGTAACACAAATTTTACATGTAGTACTGGCTGGGCCCAGTGGCTCACACCTGTAATCCCAGCAGTTTGGGAAGCTGAGATGGGAAGATTGCTTGAGCCCAAGAGTTTGAGACCTAGGCAACATGGCAAGATCCTGTCTCCACCAAAAAAAAAAAAAAAAAATTTACCATGGTGTAATGGCACCCAACTGCAGTCCCAGCTACGCAGGAGGCTGAGGTAGAATGATTGCTTGAGACTAGGAGGTTGAGGCTGCAGGTATGATTGAGCCACTGCACTCCAGCCCAGGTGACAGAGTGAGACCCTGTCTGAAAATAAATTTGCATTTCTTTTCTGAGTGCCACTGAGTATCTTCTCATATATATATATATATATATATATATATATATGTATATATATATTTTTTTTTAGACAGAGTCTCGCTTTGTCACCCAGGCTGGAGTACAGTGGTGCGATCTCAGCTCACTGCTACCAACTTCCGCCTCCTGGGTTCAAGCGATTCTCCTGCCTCAGCCTCCTGAGTAGCTGGGATTACAGTCACCCGCCACCATGCCCAGCTAATTTTTGTATTTTTAGTAGAGACTGGGTTTCGCCATGTTGGCCAGGCTCTGGTCTCAAACTCTTGACCTCAGGTTATCTGCCCACTTTGGCCTCCCAAAGTGCTGGGATTACAAGCATGAGCCACCACGACCAGCCTTATGTGATTTAAGAACCACTTGGATGTGCTTTTCTGTAAATTATGTGCATGCCCTTGGTCTATATTACATTGGAGTCTTTATTAATTTGTAGAAACTCCATTGAAGAAAGGATCCCTCTGTCTGCTGCTTATGTTGTAAATATCCTACTGTTTGTTGTTTGGATTTTGACTCGGTTGGTAGTATTTTCAGCCATGAAGAAAGTGTTAGTCTTTATGTAACCAGAGTTATCAATTTTGTTTCTTTTATGTCTTCTGGATTTTGTGTCATACTTACAATTTCTTTCCCACCAATGACTATTATAATTGATGGGTGAAGAGGGGATGAACAGAGTGAGCACAGGGGTCTTTATGTACCTGTTATATCAAGCTTACTAACTGTATTATTCAAATCTTCTATACACTTACTAATTTTTTGATCAATTGGTCTATTAATTACCAAGAGAGAAATGTAAAAATCTTCCAATGTGATTACAAATTATCAATTTCTTCTTAAAATTCTGTCCATTTTTGCTTATATATATGTATAAGTAAAATTACATATCTATAGGCCTGTCACAGTGGCTTACACCTGTAATCCCAGCATTTTTGGAGGCCAAAGCAGGTGGATCATTTGAGGTCAGGAGTTCAAGACCAGCCTGGCTGACAAGGCGAAACCCCATCTCTACTAAAAATACAAAAATTAGCCAGGCAGTGGTTGTGCATGCCTGCAATCCCAGCTACTCAGGAGGCTGAGGTGGGAGAATCACCTGAGCCTGGAGGCAGAAGTTGCGTTAAGCCAAGATCACGCCACTGAACTCCAGTCTGGGCAACAGAGTGAGACCCTGTATAAAAAAAAAATATGTGTGTATATATATATATACACACACACACACACACACACTCACACATATATATATACACATATATATATACACATACACAAGCAAAATTATACATATATATGTATATATATATATGTGTGTGTATGTCGGGAACGGCACGTCTGCCGGGGACTCTTGGCCAGCAAGAGGGTCCCAAAACCTGGAAGAGAGAGTGCGCGGAAAAAAGACAGACAGACAGATGGGGTCTGGAGGACTGAATAGGCAATGCCTAAACAGCGATTTTATTTGTGCATAGGGTCCCAATATATACTTTCAGCTTTCAGCAGCTGATGTCAACCCACATTGTTAATTCTATACAATAAAGGGGAACAAAAATTTACAACACAGAAGGTCTGGGGTAGAAGATAAAAATACCAGTAAACAAAAGGAGTACTTAATCAGGGGCCATAAAAGTGAACCTGAGAATTACAAAACAAGCAGGTGATTTTCTTATCTATAG